>JAXIVJ010001448.1:122500-130000 GCA_036785665.1 Chirona hameri | reverse complement strand
GCGTGGTCAGTATGTAGTCACACCACACCCGTCTCCTCGCTCCGCCACAGGCACGGCGCCGTCACCAGCGTTGTCAGTGTGTAGTCACATCACCCCGTCTCCTCGCTCCGCCACAGGCACGGCGCCGTCACCAGCGTGCGCCTGCTGCCCGACCGCTACTGTGCCTTTGTCAACTTCGGCGACAAGAAGGGCGCCAGCCTGGCCATGCAGCACCTACAGGGCCTCGAGTTCCACGGCAACCGCCTCAAGATCAAGTTCCCGGACAACCCGATCGTCGACGGCCAGCCGAAGGTGGTGCTCGGAAAGAAGGGGTGAGTCGCCCGCCGCCACGCCGCACAGTCAGACAGCGGGACAGGCAGGAAGGGAGATGGGATATAGTAGCTGCGGTGTGCGGGAGAGACTCGATAGACAGGGAAGGGGATATTAGATAGCCCATAAACAATGACCCGGAGAGTCGTGTCAAGAGTTTCTCCATTGAGAAATGACGCGTACTGTTCCGTGACGTGTTCGGTCTATGCTCTGAAGTCTGAACAGACGGACGGACCGTGTCCCATGTGAGCTGCACATGGGCGCCGCTGGACTCACATTCTGACTCGGGGCTGGCGGGCAGGGTTGGCGTCCGTCAGTCAGTCGGTGGACCTGCGACCTACTGCGTGTTGTGGCTGTGGCTGTGGCCGCTGTGACGTGTAGCCTGTTGTGTGCTGTGGCCGCGGTGACGTGTAGCCTGCTGTGGCCGCTGTGACGTGTAGCATGTTGTGTGCTGTGGCCGCTGTGACGTGTAGCATGTTGTGTGCTGTGGCCGCTGTGACGTGTAGCCTGCTGTGACCGCTGTGACGTGTAGCCTGCTGTGACCGCTGTGACGTGTAGCCTGTTGTGTGCTGTGTCCGCCGTGACGTGTAGCCTGCTGTGTGCTGTGGCCGTGACTGCTGTGATTGCGTGGCGGGCGGCTCGCTGCTCCGGCTGACGGCGTCCCTCGATGCGTGTCTCGGCAGGCCGGCGGTGGCGGCGGTCGGCGGCCCGCGGAAACTCTCCGGCCCCGTCGGCGACGGCGAGTGCTTCTACTGGCGCACCGCCGACTGCACATACGGCACCGCCTGCAAATATAAACACATTCCAGCCAGCAAGGGCATTGACCGCAAGCCGTGGCGTCGCTGAGCGGGGGGTGGGGGGGGGGGCAGTGTGAGCCGACCGTCGGACGGCCGCGGTCCGGGGATGTGCTCTGGGGAAGGTGGGCTGCGGAGAGCAGCGCGGCAGCGATCGGAACTGCCGGTGTCGACAGTGCGAGGGGCTGATCAGAAACCGGCCACCAGTAGGACGCTGCCTCCAGTAAGTCTCCAGAATCGCTCGTCGGCGGGGACACGGATAATCAGCCAGGAGCTTGTGGGCCCGGGGAGGTGGTCGACCGCAGTATTGTGATTGTGTCGCCAGACTTTCCACTTTGATATTGGTGTGCGTGTGACTGCGTGTGACTGTGCGTGTTTTGCGGCAGTGTCGAGCTTCTGCCTCTGTACGGGGACGGTACGGATGGGGCGTGTTTCATATGTGACGTGCCGTGTGTGTGTGTGTGCTCCACGGCGGGTGAGTGCACAAGTCTGTTGTTTAAATTAGCCCAGAGACGAGCCATCAGCGGATCGTTGTTGCGAAGCACGCGACACGCGGCGGACGCTGTGACGCTGTGACCGGGGAGAGGCGGGCCTTCCCTCCCCCGGGCGGACGCCAGCGATCAGTGCCTTGTTGGGGCGCTGTGACCGGCGCTGGTTATCATTATCACACGGCGCCTGTGTTTTATACGTTGTTTTTGGAGCGGCGCGTCGGCTGGCGTGCGGCGGTGCGGGCGCGGTGTCAGACCGAGCCCCAGCCTGGCCGCTCGCTGCCGACCCTGTACAGTGCCTTAGTATTGGAAACAAGCCTTTTCGGGTTCAATACAAGTATTTGACCTGAAGCACTGTCGGCGTGAATCCTTCAGCGCGGTCTCCTGAGTTCCGGCGAGGAGCCACATGTCGCGTGTCGTACGATGGCGGCTGGGCGCCAGGTCCAGCAGTGCGAACCAGCCAGCCACGCTAACGCCATCTGGTGGCGCCCCGCGTGGGGCCGTCAGCTGGTCAGGCGAGTGGCGTCATCTACCAGTCTGAACTACCGCCAACAGTGGACGGACGGTGGCGGCGGCGGCGATAGCCTGCTTGCTGTAACATAATCTGCCGCACCGTACCCTGTCATACAATGTCACCGTACCCTGCGCATCCAGCCGATGCTTTGGACCGCTGCACATTACGCTTGGGAGGATTGGAAAGACATACGAACGGGGCGGGTGTATTTCGGAGTATAGTCTGAGTACTCGCACAAACAAACTGAGATCATGGCGCGCGCTGGTCAGCCTTGGGTTGTACGACTCCCGGAATACCCGGCTGTTGACTGAGAAGTTCCGGGACGCCGAAAAACGACCGGTGCCGCACCTTCAAATAGTGGCGCACGCAGGGGGGGGGGGGTCAAATTTCAATTTCGGGGTCAATTTTCAATTTCTGAGGGGGCCCGCATCAAAAGGACCCGTATTCTGGCAGGGGCCCGGTCTTGGTAAGGCCTGATCGAGGCAAGGGCCCGGTGCTGGTAAATGCGTGATATGGGGCCCGGTCAGGACGAGGGCCCCGTCGGCCGTCACAACAGGGCCCGGTCCTTGCAAATTCTTGATACGGTCACGTTCTGGTGACACGGGCCCGGTCTTGATCAGGCCCGATGGAGGCAGGGGCCGGCACTGGCAAAGACGTGATATGGGGCCCGGTCAAAACGAAGGCCCGGTCACAACGGGGCCCGGTCCTTGCATATTCTTGATACGGGCCCGTTTCTGGTAGGTGTCCGGTCGTGGTCAGATCCGATCGAGGCAGGGGCCCGGTGCTTTCAAAGGCGTGATATGGGGCCCGGTCAGGACGAGGGCCTGATTACAACAGGGCCCGCTCCTTACATTTTTTTATACGGGCCAGTTACTGGTAGGGGCCGTTCCTGGTAGGGACCAGATCAAGGCCCCGGTGCTGGCTGAGACGTGATATGGGGCCCGGTCAGGTCTAGTCTCTGGCCAAAACTAGTGGCTAGAGCAAACATGAACTAAATTTATCCCTTTACAACTGATAAATAGGCGTTTTTCCCCTAGGGTTACATTGAAAAGGTTACGATTTTATAACTTGACCTTAGGCCACCGATATAATATAGAAAATCCGAGATATTGTAGACCCTAATGACCTCATGGCGTGCCATGAGTTTCATGTCGCTCGATTTAGTAGTGTGTGTGTGTGTTTGTGTAGTAACTGAGGCGTGTAGTAGTGTAGTGTAGTGTGTATGTGTGTGTAGTAACTGAGGCGTGTAGTATTGTAGTGTAGTGTGTGTGTGTGTAGTAACTGAGGCGTGTAGTATTGTAGTGTAGTGTGTGTCTGTGTCTGTGTGTGTAGTAACTGAGGCGTGTAGTAGTGTAGTGTAGTGTGTGTGTGTGTGTGTGTGTGTGTGTGTGTGTAATAACTGAGGCGTGTAGTTTTGTAGTGTAGTGTGTGCGTGTGTAGTAACTGAGGCGTGTAGTAGTGTAGAGTAGTGGGTGTGTGTGTGTGTGTGTGTGTGTGTGTGTGTGTGTGTGTGTGTGTGTGTGTGTGTGTGTGTGTGTAGTACCTGAGGCGTGTAGTAGTGTAGTGTAGTGTGTGTGTGTGTGTGTAGTAACTGAGGCGTGTAGTATTGTAGTGTAGTGTGTGTGTGTGTAGTACCTGAGGCGTGTAGTATTGTAGTGTATTGTGTTTGTGTGTGTAGTAACTGAGGCGTGTAGTAGTGTAGTGTAGTGTGTGTGTGTGTGTGTGTGTGTAGTAACTGGGGCGTGTAGTATTGTAGTGTAGTGTGTGTGGTGTGTGTGTAGTAAATGAGGCGTGTATTAGTGTAGTGTAGTGTGTGTGTGTGTGTGTGTAGTAACTGAGGCGTGTAGTAGTTTAGTGTGGTGTGTGTGTGGGGGTGGGTAGTACCTGAGGCGTGTAGTATTGTATTGTAGTGTGTGTGTGTGTGTGTAGTAACTGAGGCGTGTAGTATTGTAGTGTAGTGTGTGTCTGTGTGTGTGTGTGTAGTAACTGAGGCGTGTAGTAGTGTAGTGTAGTGTGTGTGTGTGTAGTAACTGAGGCGTGTAGTATTGTAGTGTAGTGTGTGCGTGTGTAGTAACTGAGGCGTGTAGTAGTGTGGTGTAGTGTAGTGTGTGTAGTATTGTAGTGTAGTGTGTGTGTGTGTAGTAACTGAGGCGTGTAGTATTGTAGTGTAGTGTGTGTCTGTGTGTGTGTGTGTAGTAACTGAGGCGTGTAGTAGTGTAGTGTAGTGTGTGTGTGTGTGTGTGTGTGTGTGTGTGTGTGTGTGTGTGTAATAACTGAGGCGTGTAGTTTTGTAGTGTAGTGTGTGCGTGTGTAGTAACTGAGGCGTGTAGTAGTGTAGTGTAGTGTGTGTGTGTGTGTGTGTGTGTGTGTGTGTGTGTGTGTGTGTGTGTGTGTGTGTATGTGTAGTACCTGAGGCGTGTAGTAGTGTAGTGTAGTGTGTGTGTGTGTGTGTGTAGTAACTGAGGCGTGTAGTATTGTAGTGTAGTGTGTGTGTGTGTAGTACCTGAGGCGTGTAGTATTGTAGTGTATTGTGTTTGTGTGTGTAGTAACTGAGGCGTGTAGTAGTGTAGTGTAGTGTGTGTGTGTGTGTGTAGTAACTGAGGCGTGTAGTATTGTAGTGTAGTGTGTGTGGTGTGTGTGTAGTAAATGAGGCGTGTATTAGTGTAGTGTAGTGTGTGTGTGTGTGTGTGTGTGTAGTAACTGAGGCGTGTAGTAGTTTAGTGTGGTGTGTGTGTGTGGGTGGGTAGTACCTGAGGCGTGTAGTATTGTATTGTAGTGTGTGTGTGTGTGTAGTAACTGAGGCGTGTAGTATTGTAGTGTAGTGTGTGTCTGTGTGTGTGTGTAGTAACTGAGGCGTGTAGTAGTGTAGTGTAGTGTGTGTGTGTGTAGTAACTGAGGCGTGTAGTATTGTAGTGTAGTGTGTGCGTGTGTAGTAACTGAGGCGTGTAGTAGTGTGGTGTAGTGTAGGCGTGTAGTATTGTAGTGTAGTGTGTGTGTGTGTAGTAACTGAGGCGTGTAGTATTGTAGTGTAGTGTGTGTCTTTGTGTGTGTGTGTGTAGTAACTGAGGCGTGTAGTAGTGTAGTGTAGTGTGTGTGTGTGTGTGTGTGTAATAACTGAGGCGTGTAGTTTTGTAGTGTAGTGTGTGCGTGTGTAGTAACTGAGGCGTGTAGTAGTGTAGTGTAGTGTGTGTGTGTGTGTGTGTGTGTGTGTGTGTGTGTGTGTGTGTGTGTGTGTGTGTGTGTGTGTGTGTGTGTGTGTGTGTGTATGTGTAGTACCTGAGGCGTGTAGTAGTGTAGTGTAGTGTGTGTGTGTGTGTGTGTAGTAACTGAGGCGTGTAGTATTGTAGTGTAGTGTGTGTGTGTGTAGTACCTGAGGCGTGTAGTATTGTAGTGTATTGTGTTTGTGTGTGTAGTAACTGAGGCGTGTAGTAGTGTAGTGTAGTGTGTGTGTGTGTGTGTGTAGTAACTGAGGCGTGTAGTATTGTAGTGTAGTGTGTGTGGTGTGTGTGTAGTAAATGAGGCGTGTATTAGTGTAGTGTAGTGTGTGTGTGTGTGTAGTAACTGAGGCGTGTAGTAGTTTAGTGTGGTGTGTGTGTGTGGGTGGGTAGTACCTGAGGCGTGTAGTATTGTATTGTAGTGTGTGTGTGTGTAGTAACTGAGGCGTGTAGTATTGTAGTGTAGTGTGTGTCTGTGTGTGTGTGTGTAGTAACTGAGGCGTGTAGTAGTGTAGTGTGTGTGTGTGTAGTAACTGAGGCGTGTAGTATTGTAGTGTAGTGTGTGCGTGTGTAGTAACTGAGGCGTGTAGTAGTGTGGTGTAGTGTAGGCGTGTAGTATTGTAGTGTAGTGTGTGTGTGTGTAGTAACTGAGGCGTGTAGTATTGTAGTGTAGTGTGTGTCTGTGTGTGTGTGTGTAGTAACTGAGGCGTGTAGTAGTGTAGTGTAGTGTGTGTGTGTGTGTGTGTGTGTGTGTGTGTGTGTAATAACTGAGGCGTGTAGTTTTGTAGTGTAGTGTGTGCGTGTGTAGTAACTGAGGCGTGTAGTAGTGTAGTGTAGTGTGTGTGTGTGTGTGTGTGTGTGTGTGTGTGTGTGTGTGTGTGTGTGTGTATGTGTAGTACCTGAGGCGTGTAGTAGTGTAGTGTAGTGTGTGTGTGTGTGTGTGTAGTAGCTGAGGCGTGTAGTATTGTAGTGTAGTGTGTGTGTGTGTAGTACCTGAGGCGTGTAGTATTGTAGTGTATTGTGTTTGTGTGTGTAGTAACTGAGGCGTGTAGTAGTGTAGTGTAGTGTGTGTGTGTGTGTGTGTGTAGTAACTGAGGCGTGTAGTATTGTAATGTAGTGTGTGTGGTGTGTGTGTAGTAAATGAGGCGTGTATTAGTGTAGTGTAGTGTGTGTGTGTGTGTGTGTAGTAACTGAGGCGTGTAGTAGTTTAGTGTGGTGTGTGTGTGTGGGTGGGTAGTACCTGAGGCGTGTAGTATTGTATTGTAGTGTGTGTGTGTGTGTGTGTAGTAACTGAGGCGTGTAGTATTGTAGTGTAGTGTGTGTCTGTGTGTGTGTGTGTAGTAACTGAGGCGTGTAGTAGTGTAGTGTAGTGTGTGTGTGTGTAGTAACTGAGGCGTGTAGTATTGTAGTGTAGTGTGTGCGTGTGTAGTAACTGAGGCGTGTAGTAGTGTGGTGTAGTGTAGGCGTGTAGTATTGTAGTGTAGTGTGTGTGTGTGTAGTAACTGAGGCGTGTAGTATTGTAGTGTAGTGTGTGTCTGTGTGTGTGTGTGTAGTAACTGAGGCGTGTAGTAGTGTAGTGTAGTGTGTGTGTGTGTGTGTGTGTGTGTGTGTAATAACTGAGGCGTGTAGTTTTGTAGTGTAGTGTGTGCGTGTGTAGTAACTGAGGCGTGTAGTAGTGTAGTGTAGTGTGTGTGTGTGTGTGTGTGTGTGTGTGTGTGTGTGTATGTGTAGTACCTGAGGCGTGTAGTAGTGTAGTATAGTGTGTGTGTGTGTGTGTGTAGTAACTGAGGCGTGTAGTATTGTAGTGTAGTGTGTGTGTGTGTAGTACCTGAGGCGTGTAGTATTGTAGTGTATTGTGTTTGTGTGTGTAGTAACTGAGGCGTGTAGTAGTGTAGTGTAGTGTGTGTGTGTGTGTGTGTGTAGTAACTGAGGCGTGTAGTATTGTAGTGTAGTGTGTGTGGTGTGTGTGTAGTAAATGAGGCCTGTATTAGTGTAGTGTAGTGTGTGTGTGTGTGTAGTAACTGAGGCGTGTAGTAGTTTAGTGTGGTGTGTGTGTGTGGGTGGGTAGTACCTGAGGCGTGTAGTATTGTGTGTGTGTGTGTGTGTGTGTAGTACCTGAGGCGTGTAGTAGTGTAGTGTAGCGTAGTGTAGTGTAGTGTAGTGTAGTGTAGTGTGTGTGT
>JAXIVJ010001448.1:97500-102500 GCA_036785665.1 Chirona hameri | reverse complement strand
GTGTGTCTGTGTGTGTGTGTGTAGTAACTGAGGCGTGTAGTAGTGTAGTGTAGTGTGTGTGTGTGTGTGTGTGTGTGTGTGTGTGTGTGTGTGTGTGTGTGTGTGTGTGTGTGTAATAACTGAGGCGTGTAGTTTTGTAGTGTAGTGTGTGCGTGTGTAGTAACTGAGGCGTGTAGTAGTGTAGTGTAGTGTGTGTGTGTGTGTGTGTGTGTGTGTGTGTGTGTGTGTGTGTGTGTGTATGTGTAGTACCTGAGGCGTGTAGTAGTGTAGTGTAGTGTGTGTGTGTGTGTGTGTAGTAACTGAGGCGTGTAGTATTGTAGTGTAGTGTGTGTGTGTGTAGTACCTGAGGCGTGTAGTATTGTAGTGTATTGTGTTTGTGTGTGTAGTAACTGAGGCGTGTAGTAGTGTAGTGTAGTGTGTGTGTGTGTGTGTGTGTAGTAACTGAGGCGTGTAGTATTGTAGTGTAGTGTGTGTGGTGTGTGTGTAGTAAATGAGGCGTGTATTAGTGTAGTGTAGTGTGTGTGTGTGTGTAGTAACTGAGGCGTGTAGTAGTTTAGTGTGGTGTGTGTGTGTGGGTGGGTAGTACCTGAGGCGTGTAGTATTGTATTGTAGTGTGTGTGTGTGTGTAGTAACTGAGGCGTGTAGTATTGTAGTGTAGTGTGTGTCTGTGTGTGTGTGTGTAGTAACTGAGGCGTGTAGTAGTGTAGTGTAGTGTGTGTGTGTGTAGTAACTGAGGCGTGTAGTATTGTAGTGTAGTGTGTGCGTGTGTAGTAACTGAGGCGTGTAGTAGTGTGGTGTAGTGTAGGCGTGTAGTATTGTAGTGTAGTGTGTGTGTGTGTAGTAACTGAGGCGTGTAGTATTGTAGTGTAGTGTGTGTCTTTGTGTGTGTGTGTAGTAACTGAGGCGTGTAGTAGTGTAGTGTAGTGTGTGTGTGTGTGTGTGTGTGTGTGTGTGTAATAACTGAGGCGTGTAGTTTTGTAGTGTAGTGTGTGCGTGTGTAGTAACTGAGGCGTGTAGTAGTGTAGTGTAGTGTGTGTGTGTGTGTGTGTGTGTGTGTGTGTGTGTGTGTGTGTGTGTGTGTGTGTGTGTGTGTGTGTGTGTGTGTGTGTGTGTATGTGTAGTACCTGAGGCGTGTAGTAGTGTAGTGTAGTGTGTGTGTGTGTGTGTAGTAACTGAGGCGTGTAGTATTATAGTGTAGTGTGTGTGTGTGTAGTACCTGAGGCGTGTAGTATTGTAGTGTATTGTGTTTGTGTGTGTAGTAACTGAGGCGTGTAGTAGTGTAGTGTAGTGTGTGTGTGTGTGTGTGTGTAGTAACTGAGGCGTGTAGTATTGTAGTGTAGTGTGTGTGGTGTGTGTGTAGTAAATGAGGCGTGTATTAGTGTAGTGTAGTGTGTGTGTGTGTGTAGTAACTGAGGCGTGTAGTAGTTTAGTGTGGTGTGTGTGTGTGGGTGGGTAGTACCTGAGGCGTGTAGTATTGTATTGTAGTGTGTGTGTGTGTGTGTGTAGTAACTGAGGCGTGTAGTATTGTAGTGTAGTGTGTGTCTGTGTGTGTGTGTGTAGTAACTGAGGCGTGTAGTAGTGTAGTGTAGTGTGTGTGTGTGTAGTAACTGAGGCGTGTAGTATTGTAGTGTAGTGTGTGCGTGTGTAGTAACTGAGGCGTGTAGTAGTGTGGTGTAGTGTAGGCGTGTAGTATTGTAGTGTAGTGTGTGTGTGTGTAGTAACTGAGGCGTGTAGTATTGTAGTGTAGTGTGTGTCTGTGTGTGTGTGTAGTAACTGAGGCGTGTAGTAGTGTAGTGTAGTGTGTGTGTGTGTGTGTGTGTGTGTGTGTGTGTGTGTGTGTAATAACTGAGGCGTGTAGTTTTGTAGTGTAGTGTGTGCGTGTGTAGTAACTGAGGCGTGTAGTAGTGTAGTGTGTGTGTGTGTGTGTGTGTGTGTGTGTGTGTGTGTGTGTGTGTGTGTGTGTGTGTGTATGTGTAGTACCTGAGGCGTGTAGTAGTGTAGTGTAGTGTGTGTGTGTGTGTGTAGTAGCTGAGGCGTGTAGTATTGTAGTGTAGTGTGTGTGTGTAGTACCTGAGGCGTGTAGTATTGTAGTGTATTGTGTTTGTGTGTGTAGTAACTGAGGCGTGTAGTAGTGTAGTGTAGTGTGTGTGTGTGTGTGTGTGTGTGTGTAGTAACTGAGGCGTGTAGTATTGTAATGTAGTGTGTGTGGTGTGTGTGTAGTAAATGAGGCGTGTATTAGTGTAGTGTAGTGTGTGTGTGTGTGTAGTAACTGAGGCGTGTAGTAGTTTAGTGTGGTGTGTGTGTGTGGGTGGGTAGTACCTGAGGCGTGTAGTATTGTATTGTAGTGTGTGTGTGTGTGTGTAGTAACTGAGGCGTGTAGTATTGTAGTGTAGTGTGTGTCTGTGTGTGTGTGTGTAGTAACTGAGGCGTGTAGTAGTGTAGTGTAGTGTGTGTGTGTGTAGTAACTGAGGCGTGTAGTATTGTAGTGTAGTGTGTGCGTGTGTAGTAACTGAGGCGTGTAGTAGTGTGGTGTAGTGTAGGCGTGTAGTATTGTAGTGTAGTGTGTGTGTGTGTAGTAACTGAGGCGTGTAGTATTGTAGTGTAGTGTGTGTCTGTGTGTGTGTGTGTAGTAACTGAGGCGTGTAGTAGTGTAGTGTAGTGTGTGTGTGTGTGTGTGTGTAATAACTGAGGCGTGTAGTTTTGTAGTGTAGTGTGTGCGTGTGTAGTAACTGAGGCGTGTAGTAGTGTAGTGTAGTGTGTGTGTGTGTGTGTGTGTGTGTGTGTGTGTGTGTGTGTGTGTGTGTATGTGTAGTACCTGAGGCGTGTAGTAGTGTAGTATAGTGTGTGTGTGTGTGTGTAGTAACTGAGGCGTGTAGTATTGTAGTGTAGTGTGTGTGTGTGTAGTACCTGAGGCGTGTAGTATTGTAGTGTATTGTGTTTGTGTGTGTAGTAACTGAGGCGTGTAGTAGTGTAGTGTAGTGTGTGTGTGTGTGTGTGTGTGTGTAGTAACTGAGGCGTGTAGTATTGTAGTGTAGTGTGTGTGGTGTGTGTGTAGTAAATGAGGCCTGTATTAGTGTAGTGTAGTGTGTGTGTGTGTGTGTAGTAACTGAGGCGTGTAGTAGTTTAGTGTGGTGTGTGTGTGTGGGTGGGTAGTACCTGAGGCGTGTAGTATTGTGTGTGTGTGTGTGTGTGTGTAGTACCTGAGGCGTGTAGTAGTGTAGTGTAGCGTAGTGTAGTGTAGTGTAGTGTAGTGTAGTGTAGTGTAGTGTGTGTGTGTGTAGTAGCTGAGGCGTGTAGTAGTGTAGTGTAGTGTAGTGTGTGTGTGTGTAGTAGCTGAGGCGTGTAGTAGTGTAGTGTAGTGTGTGTGTGTGTGTGTGTGTGTGTGTGTGTGTAGTAACTGAGGCGTGTAGTAGTGTAGTGTAGTGTAGTGTGTGTGTGTAGTACCTGAGGCGTGTAGTATTGTAGTGTAGTGTGTGTGTGTGTGTGTGTAGTAACTGAGGCGTGTAGTATTGTAGTGTAGTGTGTATGTGTGTAGTAACTGAGGCGTGTAGTAGTGTAGTGTAGTGTGTGTGTGTGTATGTGTGTAATAACTGAGGCGTGTAGTATTGTAGTGTAGTGTGTGTGTGTGTGTGTGTGTGTGTGTGTGTGTGTGTGTGTGTGTGTGTGTGTGTGTGTGTGTGTGTGTGTGTGTGTGTGTGTAGTACCTGAGGCGTGTAGTAGTGTAGTGTAGTGTGTGTGTGTGTAGTAACTGAGGCGTGTAGTATTGTAGTGTAGTGTGGTGTGTGTGTGTGTGTGTGTAGTAACTGAGGCGTTTAGTAGTGTAGTGTAGGGTGTGTGTGTGTCTGTGTGTGTGTAGTAACTGAGGCGTGTAGTAGTGTAGTGTAGGTTAGTGTGTGTGTGTGTGTGTGTGTAGTACCTGAGGCGTGTAGTAGTGTAGTGTAGTGTGTGTATGTGTGTAGTAACTGAGGCGTGTAGTAGTGTAGTATAGTGTAGTGTGTGTGTAGTAACTGAGGCGCGTATTAGTGTAGTGTAGTGTAGTGTGTGTGTGTGTGTGTGTGTGTGTGTGTGTGTGTGTGTGTGTGTGTGTGTAGTAACTGAGGCGTGTAGTATTGTAGTATAATGTAGTGTGTGTGTGTAGTAACTGAGGCGTGTAGTATTGTAGTGTAGTGTGTGTGTGTGTGTGTGTGTAGTAACTGAAGCGAGTAGTAGTGTAGTGTAGTGTAGTGTGTGTGTGTGTGTAGTAACTGAGGCGTGTAGTAGTGTAGTATGTGTGTGTGTAGTAACTGAGGCGTGTAGTAGTGTAGTGTAGTGTGTGTGTGTGTGTGTGTGTGTGTGTGTGTGTGTATGTGTAGTAGCTGAGGCGTGTAGTAGTGTAGTGTAGTGTGTGTGTTTGTGTGTGTGTGTGTGTGTGTGTGTGTGTGTGTGTGTGTGTGTAGTAACTGTTCGCGAACCGCGGGACCAACGCCACCAAGCATCCGGCGGGGAGACCGCCGCTGACAAGCAGACAGTGTGTAGTAACTGAGGCGTGTAGTAGTGTATTGTAGTGTAGTGTGTGTGTGTGTGTAGTAACTGAGGCGTGTAGTAGTGTAGTGTAGTGTAGTGTGTGTGTGTAGTACCTGAGGCGTGTAGTATTGTAGTGTAGTGTGTGTGTGTGTGTGTAGTAACTGAGGCGTGTAGTATTGTAGTGTAGTGTGTATGTGTAGTAACTGAGGCGTGTAGTAGTGTAGTGTAGTGTGTGTGTGTTTGTGTAGTAACTGAGGCGTGTAGTATTGTAATGTAGTGTAGTGTGTGTGCATTAACTAAGGCGTGTAGTATTGTAGTGTAGTGTGTGTGTGTGTGTGTGTGTGTGTGTGTGTGTGTGTGTGTGTGTGTGTGTGTATGTGTGTGTATGTGTGTGTGTAGTACCTGAGGCGTGTAGTAGTGTAGTGTAGTGTAGTGTGTGTATGTGTAGTAACTAATGCGTGTAGTAGTGTAGTGTAGTGTAGTGTATGTGTGTGTAG
>JAXIVJ010001448.1:67500-70000 GCA_036785665.1 Chirona hameri | reverse complement strand
GTGTGTGTGTGTGTGTAGTAACTGAGGCGTGTAGTAGTTTAGTGTGGTGTGTGTGTGTGTGTGGGTGGGTAGTACCTGAGGCGTGTAGTATTGTATTGTAGTGTGTGTGTGTGTGTGTAGTAACTGAGGCGTGTAGTATTGTAGTGTAGTGTGTGTCTGTGTGTGTGTGTAGTAACTGAGGCGTGTAGTAGTGTAGTGTAGTGTGTGTGTGTGTAGTAACTGAGGCGTGTAGTATTGTAGTGTAGTGTGTGCGTGTGTAGTAACTGAGGCGTGTAGTAGTGTGGTGTAGTGTAGTGTGTGTGTGTGTGTGTGTGTGTGTGTAGTACCTGAGGCGTGTAGTAGTGTAGTGTAGCGTAGTGTAGTGTAGTGTAGTGTAGTGTGTGTGTGTGTAGTAGCTGAGGCGTGTAGTAGTGTAGTGTAGTGTAGTGTGTGTGTGTGTAGTAGCTGAGGCGTGTAGTAGTGTAGTGTAGTGTGTGTGTGTGTGTGTGTGTGTGTGTGTGTGTGTGTGTGTGTAGTAACTGAGGCGTGTAGTAGTGTAGTGTAGTGTAGTGTGTGTGTGTAGTACCTGAGGCGTGTAGTATTGTAGTGTAGTGTGTGTGTGTGTGTGTGTGTAGTAACTGAGGCGTGTAGTATTGTAGTGTAGTGTGTATGTGTGTAGTAACTGAGGCGTGTAGTAGTGTAGTGTAGTGTGTGTGTGTGTATGTGTGTAATAACTGAGGCGTGTAGTATTGTAGTGTAGTGTGTGTGTGTGTGTGTGTGTGTGTGTGTGTGTGTGTGTGTGTGTGTGTGTGTGTGTGTGTGTGTGTGTGTGTGTGTGTGTGTGTGTGTGTGTGTGTGTAGTAACTGAGGCGTGTAGTATTGTAGTGTAGTGTGTGTGTGTGTGTGGTAACTGAGGCGTGTAGTTTTTGTAGTGTAGTGTAGTGTGTGTGTGTGTGTGTAGTACCTGAGGCGTGTAGTAGTGTAGTGTAGTGTGTGTGTGTGTGTGTATAGTAACTGAGTCGTGTAGTATTGTAATGTAGTGTAGTGTGTGTGCATTAACTAAGGCGTGTAGTATTGTAGTGTAGTGTGTGTGTGTGTGTGTGTGTGTGTATGTGTGTGTGTATGTGTGTGTGTAGTACCTGAGGCGTGTAGTAGTGTAGTGTAGTGTAGTGTGTGTGTGTGTAGTAACTAATGCGTGTAGTAGTGTAGTGTAGTGTAGTGTATGTGTGTGTAGTAACTGAGGCGTGTAGTAGTGTAGTGTAGTGTAGTGTAGTGTGTGTGTGTGTGTGTGTGTGTGTGTGTGTGTGTGTGTGTGTGTGTGTGTGTGTAGCAACTGAGGCGTGTAGTATTGTAGTGTAGTGTGTGTGTGTGCGTGTGTGTAGTAACTGAGGCGTGTAGTATTGAAGTATAGTGTATGTGTGTGTGTAGTACCTGAGGCGTGTAGTATTGTAGTGTAGTGTGTGTGTGTAGTAACTGAGGCGTGTAGTAGTGTAGTGTAGTGTGTGTGTGTGTGTGTGTGTGTGTGTGTGTGTGTGTGTGTGTGTGTGTGTGTGTGTGTGTGTGTGTGTGTGTGTGTGTGTGTGTGTGTGTGTAGTACCTGAGGCGTGTAGTAGTGTAGTGTAGTGTGTGTGTGTGTAGTAACTGAGGCGTGTAGTATTGTAGTGTAGTGTGTGTGTGTGTGTGTGTGTGTGTGTAGTAACTGAGGCGTTTAGTAGTGTAGTGTAGGGTGTGTGTGTGTATGTGTGTTTGTAGTAACTGAGGCGTGTAGTAGTGTAGTGTAGGTTAGTGTGTGTGTGTGTGTGTGTGTGTGTGTGTGTAGTACCTGAGGCGTGTAGTAGTGTAGTGTAGTGTGTGTATGTGTGTAGTAACTGAGGCGTGTAGTAGTGTAGTATAGTGTAGTGTGTGTGTAGTAACTGAGGCGTGTATTAGTGTAGTGTAGTGTAGTGTGTGTGTGTGTGTGTGTGTGTGTGTGTGTGTGTGTGTGTGTGTGTGTGTGTGTGTGTGTAGTAACTGAGGCGTGTAGTATTGTAGTATAATGTAGTGTGTGTGTGTAGTAACTGAGGCGTGTGGTATTGTAGTGTAGTGTGTGTGTGTGTGTGTGTGTGTAGTAACTGAAGCGAGTAGTAGTGTAGTGTAGTGTAGTGTGTGTGTGTGTGTGTGTGTGTAGTAACTGAGGCGTGTAGTAGTGTAGTATGTGTGTGTGTAGTAACTGAGGCGTGTAGTAGTGTAGTGTAGTGTGTGTGTGTGTGTGTGTGTGTGTGTGTGTATGTGTAGTAGCTGAGGCGTGTAGTAGTGTAGTGTAGTGTGTGTGTGTGTGTGTGTGTGTGTGTGTGTGTGTGTGTGTGTGTGTGTGTGTGTGTGTGTGTGTGTGTGTGTGTGTGTGTGTGTGTGTAGTAACTGTTCGCGAACCGCGGGACCAACGCCACCAAGCATCCGGCGGGGAGACCGCCGATGACAAGCAGACAGTGTGTAGTAACTGAGGCGTGTAGTAGTGTATTGTATTGTAGTGTGTGTGTGTGTG
>JAXIVJ010001448.1:42500-45000 GCA_036785665.1 Chirona hameri | reverse complement strand
GTGTGTATGTGTGTAATAACTGAGGCGTGTAGTATTGTAGTGTAGTGTGTGTGTGTGTGTGTGTGTGTGTGTGTGTGTGTGTGTGTGTGTGTGTGTGTGTGTGTGTGTGTGTGTGTGTGTGTGTGTGTGTGTGTGTAGTAACTGAGGCGTGTAGTATTGTAGTGTAGTGTGTGTGTGTGTGTGGTAACTGAGGCGTGTAGTTTTTGTAGTGTAGTGTAGTGTGTGTGTGTGTGTGTAGTACCTGAGGCGTGTAGTAGTGTAGTGTAGTGTGTGTGTGTGTGTGTATAGTAACTGAGTCGTGTAGTATTGTAATGTAGTGTAGTGTGTGTGCATTAACTAAGGCGTGTAGTATTGTAGTGTAGTGTGTGTGTGTGTGTGTGTGTGTGTGTGTGTATGTGTGTGTGTATGTGTGTGTGTAGTACCTGAGGCGTGTAGTAGTGTAGTGTAGTGTAGTGTGTGTGTGTGTAGTAACTAATGCGTGTAGTAGTGTAGTGTAGTGTAGTGTATGTGTGTGTAGTAACTGAGGCGTGTAGTAGTGTAGTGTAGTGTAGTGTAGTGTGTGTGTGTGTGTGTGTGTGTGTGTGTGTGTGTGTGTGTGTGTGTGTGTGTGTGTGTGTGTAGCAACTGAGGCGTGTAGTATTGTAGTGTAGTGTGTGTGTGCGTGTGTGTAGTAACTGAGGCGTGTAGTATTGAAGTATAGTGTATGTGTGTGTGTAGTACCTGAGGCGTGTAGTATTGTAGTGTAGTGTGTGTGTGTAGTAACTGAGGCGTGTAGTAGTGTAGTGTAGTGTGTGTGTGTGTGTGTGTGTGTGTGTGTGTGTGTGTGTGTGTGTGTGTGTGTGTGTGTGTGTGTGTGTGTGTGTGTGTGTAGTACCTGAGGCGTGTAGTAGTGTAGTGTAGTGTGTGTGTGTGTAGTAACTGAGGCGTGTAGTATTGTAGTGTAGTGTGTGTGTGTGTGTGTGTGTGTGTGTGTGTAGTAACTGAGGCGTTTAGTAGTGTAGTGTAGGGTGTGTGTGTGTATGTGTGTTTGTAGTAACTGAGGCGTGTAGTAGTGTAGTGTAGGTTAGTGTGTGTGTGTGTGTGTGTGTGTGTGTGTAGTACCTGAGGCGTGTAGTAGTGTAGTGTAGTGTGTGTATGTGTGTAGTAACTGAGGCGTGTAGTAGTGTAGTATAGTGTAGTGTGTGTGTAGTAACTGAGGCGTGTATTAGTGTAGTGTAGTGTAGTGTGTGTGTGTGTGTGTGTGTGTGTGTGTGTGTGTGTGTGTGTGTGTGTGTGTGTGTGTGTGTGTGTGTGTGTGTAGTAACTGAGGCGTGTAGTATTGTAGTATAATGTAGTGTGTGTGTGTAGTAACTGAGGCGTGTGGTATTGTAGTGTAGTGTGTGTGTGTGTGTGTGTGTGTAGTAACTGAAGCGAGTAGTAGTGTAGTGTAGTGTAGTGTGTGTGTGTGTGTGTGTGTGTAGTAACTGAGGCGTGTAGTAGTGTAGTATGTGTGTGTGTAGTAACTGAGGCGTGTAGTAGTGTAGTGTAGTGTGTGTGTGTGTGTGTGTGTGTGTGTGTGTGTGTATGTGTAGTAGCTGAGGCGTGTAGTAGTGTAGTGTAGTGTGTGTGTGTGTGTGTGTGTGTGTGTGTGTGTGTGTGTGTGTGTGTGTGTGTGTGTGTGTGTGTGTGTGTGTGTGTGTGTGTGTGTGTGTAGTAACTGTTCGCGAACCGCGGGACCAACGCCACCAAGCATCCGGCGGGGAGACCGCCGATGACAAGCAGACAGTGTGTAGTAACTGAGGCGTGTAGTAGTGTATTGTATTGTAGTGTGTGTGTGTGTGTAGTAACTGAGGCGTGTAGTAGTGTAGTGTAGTGTAGTGTGTGTGTGTAGTACCTGAGGCGTGTAGTATTGTAGTGTAGTGTGTGTGTGTGTGTGTGTAGTAACTGAGGCGTGTAGTATTGTAGTGTAGTGTGTATGTGTGTAGTAACTGAGGCGTGTAGTAGTGTAGTGTAGTGTGTGTGTGTGTGTGTAGTAACTGAGGCGTGTAGTATTGTAGTGTAGTGTGTGTGTGTGTGTGTGTGTGTGTGTGTGTGTGTGTGTGTGTGTGTGTGTGTGTGTGTGTGTGTGTGTGTGTGTGTGTGTGTGTGTGTGTGTGTGTGTGTGTGTGTGTGTGTGTGTGTGTAGTAACTGAGGCGTGTAGTATTGTAGTGTAGTGTGTGTGTGTGTGTGTGGTAACTGAGGCGTGTAGTTTTTGTAGTGTAGTGTAGTGTGTGTATGTGTGTAGTACCTGAGGCGTGTAGTAGTGTAGTGTAGTGTGTGTGTGTGTGTATAGTAACTGAGTCGTGTAGTATTGTAATGTAGTGTAGTGTGTGTGCATTAACTAAGGCGTGTAGTATTGTAGTGTAGTGTGTGTGTGTGTGTGTGTGTGTGTGTGTGTGTGTGTGTGTGTGTGTGTGTGTGTGTGTGTGTGTGTGTATGTATGTGTATGTGTGTGTGTAGTACCTGAGGCGTGTAGTAGTG
>JAXIVJ010001448.1:22500-25000 GCA_036785665.1 Chirona hameri | reverse complement strand
TGTAGTGTGTGCGTGTGTAGTAACTGAGGCGTGTAGTAGTGTAGTGTAGTGTGTGTGTGTGTGTGTGTGTGTGTGTGTGTGTGTGTGTGTGTGTATGTGTAGTACCTGAGGCGTGTAGTAGTGTAGTATAGTGTGTGTGTGTGTGTGTAGTAACTGAGGCGTTTAGTATTGTAGTGTAGTGTGTGTGTGTGTGTGTGTAGTACCTGAGGCGTGTAGTATTGTAGTGTATTGTGTTTGTGTGTGTAGTAACTGAGGCGTGTAGTAGTGTAGTGTAGTGTGTGTGTGTGTGTGTGTAGTAACTGAGGCGTGTAGTATTGTAGTGTAGTGTGTGTGGTGTGTGTGTAGTAAATGAGGCCTGTATTAGTGTAGTGTAGTGTGTGTGTGTGTGTAGTAACTGAGGCGTGTAGTAGTTTAGTGTGGTGTGTGTGTGTGGGTGGGTAGTACCTGAGGCGTGTAGTATTGTGTGTGTGTGTGTGCGTGTGTAGTACCTGAGGCGTGTAGTAGTGTAGTGTAGCGTAGTGTAGTGTAGTGTGTGTGTGTGTAGTAGCTGAGGCGTGTAGTAGTGTAGTGTAGTGTAGTGTGTGTGTGTGTAGTAGCTGAGGCGTGTAGTAGTGTAGTGTAGTGTGTGTGTGTGTGTGTGTGTGTGTGTGTGTGTGTGTAGTAACTGAGGCGTGTAGTAGTGTAGTGTAGTGTAGTGTGTGTGTGTAGTACCTGAGGCGTGTAGTATTGTAGTGTAGTGTGTGTGTGTGTGTGTGTGTAGTAACTGAGGCGTGTAGTATTGTAGTGTAGTGTGTATGTGTGTAGTAACTGAGGCGTGTAGTAGTGTAGTGTAGTGTGTGTGTGTGTGTATGTGTGTAATAACTGAGGCGTGTAGTATTGTAGTATAGTGTGTGTGTGTGTGTGTGTGTGTGTGTGTGTGTGTGTGTGTGTGTGTGTGTGTGTGTGTGTGTGTGTGTGTGTGTGTGTGTGTGTGTGTGTGTGTGTAGTAACTGAGGCGTGTAGTATTGTAGTGTAGTGTGTGTGTGTGTGTGGTAACTGAGGCGTGTAGTTTTTGTAGTGTAGTGTAGTGTGTGTGTGTGTGTGTAGTACCTGAGGCGTGTAGTAGTGTAGTGTAGTGTGTGTGTGTGTGTATAGTAACTGAGTCGTGTAGTATTGTAATGTAGTGTAGTGTGTGTGCATTAACTAAGGCGTGTAGTATTGTAGTGTAGTGTGTGTGTGTGTGTGTGTGTGTGTGTGTGTATGTGTGTGTGTATGTGTGTGTGTAGTACCTGAGGCGTGTAGTAGTGTAGTGTAGTGTAGTGTGTGTGTGTGTAGTAACTAATGCGTGTAGTAGTGTAGTGTAGTGTAGTGTATGTGTGTGTAGTAACTGAGGCGTGTAGTAGTGTAGTGTAGTGTGTGTGTGTGTGTGTGTGTGTGTGTGTGTGTGTGTGTGTGTGTGTGTGTGTGTAGCAACTGAGGCGTGTAGTATTGTAGTGTAGTGTGTGTGTGCGTGTGTGTAGTAACTGAGGCGTGTAGTATTGAAGTATAGTGTATGTGTGTGTGTAGTACCTGAGGCGTGTAGTATTGTAGTGTAGTGTGTGTGTGTAGTAACTGAGGCGTGTAGTAGTGTAGTGTAGTGTGTGTGTGTGTGTGTGTGTGTGTGTGTGTGTGTGTGTGTGTGTGTGTGTAGTACCTGAGGCGTGTAGTAGTGTAGTGTAGTGTGTGTGTGTGTAGTAACTGAGGCGTGTAGTATTGTAGTGTAGTGTAGTGTGTGTGTGTGTGTGTGTGTGTGTGTGTGTAGTAACTGAGGCGTTTAGTAGTGTAGTGTAGGGTGTGTGTGTGTCTGTGTGTGTGTAGTAACTGAGGCGTGTAGTAGTGTAGTGTAGGTTAGTGTGTGTGTGTGTGTGTGTAGTACCTGAGGCGTGTAGTAGTGTAGTGTAGTGTGTGTATGTGTGTAGTAACTGAGGCGTGTAGTAGTGTAGTATAGTGTAGTGTGTGTGTAGTAACTGAGGCGTGTATTAGTGTAGTGTAGTGTAGTGTGTGTGTGTGTGTGTGTGTGTAGTAACTGAGGCGTGTAGTATTGTAGTATAATGTAGTGTGTGTGTGTAGTAACTGAGGCGTGTAGTATTGTAGTGTAGTGTGTGTGTGTGTGTGTGTGTGTAGTAACTGAAGCGAGTAGTAGTGTAGTGTAGTGTAGTGTGTGTGTGTGTAGTAACTGAGGCGTGTAGTAGTGTAGTATGTGTGTGTGTAGTAACTGAGGCGTGTAGTAGTGTAGTGTAGTGTGTGTGTGTGTGTGTGTGTGTGTGTGTGTGTGTGTGTATGTGTAGTAGCTGAGGCGTGTAGTAGTGTAGTGTAGTGTGTGTGTGTGTGTGTGTGTGTGTGTGTGTGTGTGTGTGTGTGTGTGTGTGTGTGTGTGTGTGTGTGTGTGTGTAGTAACTGTTCGCGAACCGCGGGACCAACGCCACCAAGCATCCGGCGGGGAGACCGCCGCTGACAAGCAGACAGTGTGTAGTAACTGAGG
>JAXIVJ010001448.1:7500-10000 GCA_036785665.1 Chirona hameri | reverse complement strand
ACGCCTCAGCTACTACACACACACACACTACACTACACTACACTACACTACGCTACACTACACTACTACACGCCTCAGGTACTACACACACACACACACACAATACTACACGCCTCAGGTACTACACACACACACACACACACCACACTAAACTACTACACGCCTCAGTTACTACACACACACACACACTACACTACACTAATACACGCCTCATTTACTACACACACACCACACACACTACACTACAATACTACACGCCTCAGTTACTACACACACACACACACACACTACACTACACTACTACACTCCTCAGTTACTACACACACAAACACAATACACTACAATACTACACGCCTCAGGTACTACACACACACACACACTACACTACAATACTACACGCCTCAGTTACTACACACACACACACACACACTATACTACACTACTACACGCCTCATGTACTACACATACACACACACACACACACACACACACACACACACACACACACACACACACACACACACACACACACACACACACACACACACACATACACACACACACACACTACACTACACTACTACACGCCTCAGTTACTACACACGCACACACTACACTACAAAACTACACGCCTCAGTTATTACAAACACACACACACACACACTACACTACACTACTACACGCCTCAGTTACTACACACACACACACACAGACACACACTACACTACAATACTACACGCCTCAGTTACTACACACACACACTACACTACAATACTACACGCCTACACTACACCACACTACTACACGCCTCAGTTACTACACACGCACACACTACACTACAATACTACACGCCTCAGTTACTACACACACACACACTACACTACACTACTACACGCCTCAGTTACTACAAACACACACACAGACACACACTACACTACAATACTACACGCCTCAGTTACTACACACACACACACACTACAATACAATACTACACGCCTCAGGTACTACCCACCCACACACACACACACCACACTAAACTACTACACGCCTCAGTTACTACACACACACACACACTACACTAC
Organism: Chirona hameri; assembly: GCA_036785665.1. Classification (NCBI taxonomy): domain Eukaryota; kingdom Metazoa; phylum Arthropoda; class Thecostraca; order Balanomorpha; family Balanidae; genus Chirona; species Chirona hameri. The sequence goes on along the minus strand of JAXIVJ010001448.1, from coordinate 8,918 downwards.
ACTAATACACGCCTCATTTACTACACACACACCACACACACTACACTACAATACTACACGCCTCAGTTACTACACACACACACACACACACTACACTACACTACTACACGCCTCAGTTACTACACACACAAACACAATACACTACAATACTACACGCCTCAGGTACTACACACACACACACACTACACTACAATACTACACGCCTCAGTTACTACACACACACACACACACACACACACACTACACTACACTGCTACACGCCTCAGGTACTACACATACACACACACACACACACACACACACACACACACACACACACACACACACACACACACACACACACACACACACACACACACACACACACACACACACACACTACACTACACTACTACACGCCTCAGTTACTACACACGCACACACTACACTACAAAACTACACGCCTCAGTTATTACACACACACACACACACACACACACACACTACACTACACTACTACACGCTTCAGTTACTACACACACACACACAGACACACACTACACTACAATACTACACGCCTCAGTTACTACACACACACACACTACACTACAATACTACACGCCTACACTACACCACACTACTACACGCCTCAGTTACTACACACGCACACACTACACTACAATACTACACGCCTCAGTTACTACACACACACACACTACACTACACTACTACACGCCTCAGTTACTACACACACACACACAGACACACACTACACTACAATACTACACGCCTCAGTTACTACACACACACACACACTACAATACAATACTACACGCCTCAGGTACTACCCACCCACACACACACACCACACTAAACTACTACACGCCTCAGTTACTACACACACACACACACACTACACTACACTAATACACGCCTCATTTACTACACACACACCACACACACTACACTACAATACTACACGCCTCAGTTACTACACACACACACACACACACTACACTACACTACTACACGCCTCAGTTACTACACACACAAACACAATACACTACAATACTACACGCCTCAGGTACTACACACACACACACTACACTACAATACTACACGCCTCAGTTACTACACACACACACACACACTACACTACACTACTACACGCCTCAGGTACTACACATACACACACACACACACACACACACACACACACACACACACACACACACACACACACACACACACACACACACACACACACACACTACACTACACTACTACACGCCTCAGTTACTACACACGCACACACTACACTACAAAACTACACGCCTCAGTTATTACACACACACACAAAGACACACACTACACTACAATACTACACGCCTCAGTTACTACACACACACACACTACACTACAATACTACACGCCTACAC
>JAXIVJ010001447.1:52500-138007 GCA_036785665.1 Chirona hameri | reverse complement strand
GTCAAATCAACTCTGACCCTCACGTTTTTTCTTCTAAATTCGTACTTTATACACATTGTTCAATATTTTGAGTATTAAACTGACTCACCCTATTCGAGTCAGTGTTAAAATTGACTCACCGATTCGAGCCGAGTCGAGTCGAGTACAACCCTATGCATAACAATTCAATACAGACGGTCGACTAAGCAAAAGTCGTCAGGAACTGCAGACGTCGAAATGTCGGTCCTCGTGTCTGCTTCCTCGAGACCGTGCTATGCTCGGACAGCTCCGGGATCGATCAGGAGAGAAGTGGGATCGATCAGGAGGGAGGTGGGATCGATCAGGAGGGAAGTGGGATCGATGATGAGGGAAGTGGGATCGATCAGGAGGGAAGTGGAATCGAACATGAGGGAAGTGGGATCGATCAGGAGGGAAATGGGATAGATCAGGAGGGAAGTGGGATCGATCAGGAGGGAAGTGGGATCGATTAGGAGGGAAGTGGGATCGATGATTAGGGAAGTGGGATCGATCAGGAGGGAAGTGGGATCGATCAGGAGGGAAGTGGGATCGATCAGGAGGGAAGTGGGATCGATCAGGAGGGAAGTGTGATCGATCAGGAGGGAAGTGGGATCGATCAGGAGTGAATTGGGATCGATCAGGAGGGAAGTGGGATCGATCAGGAGGGAAGTGGGATCGATCAGTATGGAAGTGGGATCGATCAGGAGGGAAGTGGGATCGATCAGCAGGGAAGTTTCCGTTACTTGTTGGCTGCCTGAGCCGTGTGTCGGAGCTGAGCTGAGCTGCATGTTTTGTGTGTCGGAGCTGAGCTGAGCTGCCTGAGCAGTGTGTCGGAGCTGAGCTGAGCTGCCTGGGCAGTGTGTCGGAGCTGAGCTGAGCTGCCTGAGCAGTGTGTCGGAGCTGAGCTGAGCTGCCTGAGCAGTGTGTCGGAGCTGAGCTGAGCTGCCTGAGCAGTGTGTCGGAGCTGAGCTGAGCTGCCTGAGCAGTGTGTCGGAGATGAGCTGAGCTGCCTGAGCAGTGTGTCGGAGCTGAGCTGCCTGAGCAGTGTGTCGGAGCTGAGCTGAGCTGCCTGAGCAGTGTGTCGGAGCTGAGCTGAGCTGCCTGGGCAGTGTGTCGGAGCTGAGCTGAGCTGCCTGGGCAGTGTGTCGGAGCTGAGCTGCCTGAGCAGTGTGTCGGAGCTGAGCTGAGCTGCCTGAGCAGTGTGTCGGAGCTGAGCTGCCTGGGCAGTGTGTCGGAGCTGAGCTGAGCTGCCTGGGCAGTGTGTCGGAGCTGAGCTGAGCTGCCTGGGCAGTGTGTCGGAGCTGAGCTGAGCTGCCTGAGCAGTGTGTCGGAGCTGATCTGAGCTGCCTGAGCAGTGTGTCGGAGCTGAGCTGAGCTGCCTGAGCAGTGTGTCGGAGCTGAGCTGAGCTGCCTGAGCAGTGTGTCGGAGCTGAGCTGCCTGAGCAGTGTGTCGGAGCTGAGCTGAGCTGCCTGAGCAGTGTGTCGGAGCTGAGCTGAGCTGCCTGAGCAGTGTGTCGGAGCTGAGCTGAGCTGCCTGAGCAGTGTGTCGGAGCTGAGCTGCCTGAGCAGTGTGTCGGAGCTGAGCTGAGCTGCCTGAGCAGTGTGTCGGAGCTGAGCTGCCTGAGCAGTGTGTCGGAGCTGAGCTGAGCTGCCTGAGCAGTGTGTCGGAGCTGAGCTGAGCTGCCTGAGCAGTGTGTCGGAGCTGAGCTGCCTGAGCAGTGTGTCGGAGCTGAGCTGAGCTGCCTGAGCAGTGTGTCGGAGCTGAGCTGAGCTGCCTGGGCAGTGTGTCGGAGCTGAGCTGAGCTGCCTGGGCAGTGTGTCGGAGCTGAGCTGAGCTGTCTGGGCAGTGTGTCGGAGCTGAGCTGCCTGAGCAGTGTGTCGGAGCTGAGCTGAGCTGCCTGAGCAGTGTGTCGGAGCTGAGCTGCCTGAGCAGTGTGTCGGAGCTGAGCTGCCTGAGCAGTGTGTCGGAGCTGAGCTGAGCTGCCTGAGCAGTGTGTTGGAGCTGAGCTGAGCTGCCTGAGCAGTGTGTCGGAGCTGAGCTGCCTGAGCAGTGTGTCGGAGCTGAGCTGCCTGAGCAGTGTGTCGGAGCTGAGCTGAGCTGCCTGAGCAGTGTGTTGGAGCTGAGCTGAGCTGCCTGGGCAGTGTGTCGGAGCTGAGCTGAGCTGCCTGAGCAGTGTGTCGGAGCTGAGCTGCCTGGGCAGTGTGTCGGAGCTGAGCTGAGCTGCCTGGGCAGTGTGTCGGAGCTGAGCTGAGCTGCCTGAGCAGTGTGTCGGAGCTGAGCTGAGCTGCCTGAGCAGTGTGTCGGAGCTGAGCTGAGCTGCCTGGGCAGTGTGTCGGAGCTGAGCTGAGCTGCCTGAGCAGTGTGTCGGAGCTGAGCTGCCTGAGCAGTGTGTCGGAGCTGAGCTGCCTGAGCAGTGTGTCGGAGCTGAGCTGAGCTGCCTGAGCAGTGTGTCGGAGCTGAGCTGAGCTGCCTGGGCAGTGTGTCGGAGCTGAGCTGCCTGGGCAGTGTGTCGGAGCTGAGCTGAGCTGCCTGAGCAGTGTGTCGGAGCTGAGCTGAGCTGCCTGATCAGTGTGTCGGAGCTGAGCTGCCTGAGCAGTGTGTCGGAGCTGAGCTGAGCTGCCTGAGCAGTGTGTCGGAGCTGAGCTGAGCTGCCTGGGCAGTGTGTCGGAGCTGAGCTGAGCTGCCTGGGCAGTGTGTCGGAGCTGAGCTGAGCTGCCTGAGCAGTGTGTCGGAGCTGAGCTGAGCTGCCTGAGCAGTGTGTCGGAGCTGAGCTGAGCTGCCTGGGCAGTGTGTCGGAGCTGAGCTGAGCTGCCTGAGCAGTGTGTCGGAGCTGAGCTGAGCTGCCTGAGCAGTGTGTCGGAGCTGAGCTGAGCTGCCTGGGCAGTGTGTCGGAGCTGAGCTGCCTGAGCAGTGTGTCGGAGCTGAGCTGAGCTGCCTGAGCAGTGTGTCGGAGCTGAGCTGCCTGAGCAGTGTGTTCGGAGCTGAGCTGAGCTGCCTGAGCAGTGTGTCGGAGCTGAGCTGAGCTGCCTGAGCAGTGTGTCGGAGCTGAGCTGAGCTGCCTGAGCAGTGTGTCGGAGCTGAGCTGAGCTGTCTGAGAAGTGTGTCGGAGCTGAGCTGAGCTGCCTGGGCAGTGTGTCGGAGCTGAGCTGCCTGAGCAGTGTGTCGGAGCTGAGCTGAGCTGCCTGAGCAGTGTGTCGGAGCTGAGCTGAGCTGCCTGGGCAGTATGTCGGAGCTGAGCTGAGCTGTCTGAGCAGTGTGTCGGAGCTGAGCTGCCTGAGCAGTGTGTCGGAGCTGAGCTGAGCTGCCTGGGCAGTGTGTCGGAGCTGAGCTGCCTGAGCAGTGTGTCGGAGCTGAGCTGCCTGAGCAGTGTGTCGGAGCTGAGCTGAGCTACCTGAGCAGTGTGTCGGAGCTGAGCTGAGCTGCCTGAGCAGTGTGTCGGAGCTGAGCTGAGCTGCCTGAGCAGTGTGTCGGAGCTGAGCTGAGCTGCCTGAGCAGTGTGTCGGAGCTGAGCTGAGCTGCCTGAGCAGTGTGTCGGAGCTGATCTGCCTGAGCAGTGTGTCGGAGCTGAGCTGAGCTGCCTGAGCAGTGTGTCGGAGCTGAGCTGCCTGAGCAGTGTGTCGGAGCTGAGCTGAGCTGCCTGAGCAGTGTGTCGGAGCTGAGCTGAGCTGCCTGAGCAGTGTGTCGGAGCTGAGCTGAGCTGCCTGAGCAGTGTGTCGGAGCTGAGCTGAGCTGCCTGAGCAGTGTGTCGGAGCTGAGCTGAGCTGCCTGAGCAGTGTGTCGGAGCTGAGCTGAGCTGCCTGAGCAGTGTGTCGGAGCTGAGCTGAGCTGCCTGGGCAGTGTGTCGGAGCTGAGCTGAGCTGCCTGAGCAGTGTGTCGGAGCTGAGCTGAGCTGCCTGAGCAGTGTGTCGGAGCTGAGCTGAGCTGCCTGAGCAGTGTTCGGAGCTGAGCTGAGCTGCCTGAGCAGTGTGTCGGAGCTGAGTGTATCGGAGGCTTGCGGGAGGGACCGCAAGCCCGTCGATCTGCCTCTGCTCTGCTCTAGCAATGCAGCTGACCGCAAGCCCGTCCAGGTCCGTCGGTCTGCCTCTGCTCTGCTCTAGCAATGTAGCTGAGCCCGTCCAGGTCCGTCGGTCTGTCTCTGCTCTGCTCTAGCAATGCAGCTGACCGCAAGCCCGTCCAGGTCCGTCGGTCTGCCTCTGCTCTGCTCTAGCAATGTAGCTGACCGCAAGCCCGTCCAGGTCCGTCGGTCTGTCTCTGCTCTGCTCTAGCAATGCAGCTGACCGCAAGCCCGTCCAGGTCCGTCGGTCTGTCTCTGCTCTGCTCTAGCAATGCAGCTGACCGCAAGCCCGTCCAGGTCCGTCGGTCTGTCTCTGCTCTGCTCTAGCAATGTAGCTGACCGCAAGCCCGTCCAGGTCCGTCGGTCTGCCTCTGCTCTGCTCTAGCAATGCAGCTGACCGCAAGCCCGTCCAGGTCCGTCGGTCTGTCTCTGCTCTGCTCTAGCAATGCAGCTGACCGCAAGCCCGTCCAGGTCCGTCGGTCTGTCTCTGCTCTGCTCTAGCAATGTAGCTGACCGCAAGCCCGTCCAGGTCCGTCGGTCTGCCTCTGCTCTGCTCTAGCAATGCAGCTGACCGCAAGCCCGTCCAGGTCCGTCGGTCTGTCTCTGCTCTGCTCTAGCAATGCAGCTGACCGCAAGCCCGTCCAGGTCCGTCGGTCTGTCTCTGCTCTGCTCTAGCAATGCAGCTGACCGCAAGCCCGTCCAGGTCCGTCGGTCTATCTCTGCTCTGCTCTAGCAATGCAGCTGACCGCAAGCCCGTCCAGGTCCGTCGGTCTGTCTCTGCTCTGCTCTAGCAATGCAGCTGACCGCAAGCCCGTCCAGGTCCGTCGGTCTGTCTCTGCTCTGCTCTAGCAATGCAGCTGACCGCAAGCCCGTCCAGGTCCGTCGGTCTGTCTCTGCTCTGCTCTAGCAATGCAGCTGACCGCAAGCCCGTCCAGGTCCGTCGGTCTGTCTCTGCTCTGCTCTAGCAATGCAGCTGACCGCAAGCCCGTCCAGGTCCGTCGGTCTGTCTCTGCTCTGCTCTAGCAATGCAGCTGACCGCAAGCCCGTCCAGGTCCGTCGGTCTGTCTCTGCTCTGCTCTAGCAATGCAGCTGACCGCAAGCCCGTCCAGGTCCGTCGGTCTGTCTCTGCTCTGCTCTAGCAATGCAGCTGACCGCAAGCCCGTCCAGGTCCGTCGGTCTGTCTCTGCTCTGCTCTAGCAATGCAGCTGACCGCAAGCCCGTCCAGGTCCGTCGGTCTGTCTCTGCTCTGCTCTAGCAATGCAGCTGACCGCAAGCCCGTCCAGGTCCGTCGGTCTGTCTCTGCTCTGCTCTAGCAATGCAGCTGACCGCAAGCCCGTCCAGGTCCGTCGGTCTGTCTCTGCTCTGCTCTAGCAATGCAGCTGACCGCAAGCCCGTCCAGGTCCGTCGGTCTGTCTCTGCTCTGCTCTAGCAATGCAGCTGACCGCAAGCCCGTCCAGGTCCGTCGGTCTGTCTCTGCTCTGCTCTAGCAATGCAGCTGACCGCAAGCCCGTCCAGGTCCGTCGGTCTGTCTCTGCTCTGCTCTAGCAATGCAGCTGACCGCAAGCCCGTCCAGGTCCGTCGGTCTGTCTCTGCTCTGCTCTAGCAATGCAGCTGACCGCAAGCCCGTCCAGGTCCGTCGGTCTGTCTCTGCTCTGCTCTAGCAATGCAGCTGACCGCAAGCCCGTCCAGGTCCGTCGGTCTGTCTCTGCTCTGCTCTAGCAATGCAGCTGACCGCAAGCCCGTCCAGGTCCGTCGGTCTGTCTCTGCTCTGCTCTAGCAATGCAGCTGACCGCAAGCCCGTCCAGGTCCGTCGGTCTGTCTCTGCTCTGCTCTAGCAATGCAGCTGACCGCAAGCCCGTCCAGGTCCGTCGGTCTGTCTCTGCTCTGCTTTAGCAATGCAGCTGACCGCAAGCCCGTCCAGGTCCGTCGGTCTGTCTCTGCTCTGCTCTAGCAATGCAGCTGACCGCAAGCCCGTCCAGGTCCGTCGGTCTGTCTCTGCTCTGCTCTAGCAATGCAGCTGACCGCAAGCCCGTCCAGGTCCGTCGGTCTGTCTCTGCTCTGCTCTAGCAATGCAGCTGACCGCAAGCCCGTCCAGGTCCGTCGGTCTGTCTCTGCTCTGCTCTAGTAATGCAGCTGACCGCAAGCCCGTCCAGGTCCGTCGGTCTGTCTCTGCTCTGCTCTAGCAATGCAGCTGACCGCAAGCCCGTCCAGGTCCGTCGGTCTGTCTCTGCTCTGCTCTAGCAATGCAGCTGACCGCAAGCCCCTCCAGGTCCGTCGGTCTGTCTCTGCTCTGCTCTAGCAATGTAGCTGACCGCAAGCCCGTCCAGGTCCGTCGGTCTGTCTCTGCTCTGCTCTAGCAATGCAGCTGACCGCAAGCCCGTCCAGGTCCGTCGGTCTGCCTCTGCTCTGCTCTAGCAATGCAGCTGACCGCAAGCCCGTCCAGGTCCGTCGGTCTGCCTCTGCTCTGCTCTAGCAATGCAGCTGACCGCAAGCCCGTCCAGGTCCGTCGGTCTGTCTCTGCTCTGCTGTAGCAATGCAGCTGACCGCAAGCCCGTCCAGGTCCGTCGGTCTGTCTCTGCTCTGCTCTAGCAATGCAGCTGACCGCAAGCCCGTCCAGGTCCGTCGGTCTGTCTCTGCTCTGCTCTAGCAATGCAGCTGACCGCAAGCTCGTCCAGGTCCGTCGGTCTGTCTCTGCTCTGCTCTAGCAATGCAGCTGACCGCAAGCCCGTCCAGGTCCGTTGGTCTGTCTCTGCTCTGCTCTAGCAATGCAGCTGACCGCAAGCCCGTCCAGGTCCGTCGGTCTGTCTCTGCTCTGCTCTAGCAATGCAGCTGACCGCAAGCCCGTCCAGGTCCGTCGGTCTGTCTCTGCTCTGCTCTAGCAATGCAGCTGACCGCAAGCCCGTCCAGGTCCGTCGGTCTGTCTCTGCTCTGCTCTAGCAATGCAGCTGACCGCAAGCCCGTCCAGGTCCGTCGGTCTGTCTCTGCTCTGCTCTAGCAATGCAGCTGACCGCAAGCCCGTCCAGGTCCGTCGGTCTGTCTCTGCTCTGCTCTAGCAATGCAGCTGACCGCAAGCCCGTCCAGGTCCGTCGGTCTGTCTCTGCTCTGCTCTAGCAATGCAGCTGACCGCAAGCCCGTCCAGGTCCGTCGGTCTGTCTCTGCTCTGCTCTAGCAATGCAGCTGACCGCAAGCCCGTCCAGGTCCGTCGGTCTGTCTCTGCTCTGCTCTAGCAATGCAGCTGAGCCCGTCCAGGTCCGTCGGTATGTCTCTGCTCTGCTCTAGCAATGCAGCTGAGCCCGTCCAGGTCCGTCGGTCTGTCTCTGCTCTGCTCTAGCAATGTAGCTGAGCCCGTCCAGGTCCGTCGGTCTGTCTCTGCTCTGCTCTAGCAATGTAGCTGACCGCAAGCCCGTCCAGGTCCGTCGGTCTGTCTCTGCTCTGCTCTAGCAATGCAGCTGACCGCAAGCCCGTCCAGGTCCGTCGGTCTGTCTCTGCTCTGCTCTAGCAATGCAGCTGACCGCAAGCCCGTCCAGGTCCGTCGGTCTGTCTCTGCTCTGCTCTAGCAATGCAGCTGACCGCAAGCCCGTCCAGGTCCGTCGGTCTGCCTCTGCTCTGCTCTAGCAATGTAGCTGACCGCAAGCCCGTCCAGGTCCGTCGGTCTGTCTCTGCTCTGCTCTAGCAATGCAGCTGACCGCAAGCCCGTCCAGGTCCGTCGGTCTGCCTCTGCTCTGCTCTAGCAATGTAGCTGAGCGCAAGCCCGTCCAGGTCCGTCGGTCTGCCTCTGCTCTGCTCTAGCAATGCAGCTGAACGCAAGCCCGTCCAGGTCCGTCGGTCTGTCTCTGCTCTGCTCTAGCAATGCAGCTGACCGCAAGCCCGTCCAGGTCCGTCGGTCTGTCTCTGCTCTGCTCTAGCAATGCAGCTGACCGCAAGCCCGTCCAGGTCCGTCGGTCTGCCTCTGCTCTGCTCTAGCAATGCAGCTGAGCCCGTCCAGGTCCGTCGGTCTGCCTCTGCTCTGCTCTAGCAATGTAGCTGAGCCCGTCCAGGTCCGTCGGTCTGCCTCTGCTCTGCTCTAGCAATGCAGCTGAGCCCGTCCAGGTCCGTCGGTCTGCCTCTGCTCTGCTCTAGCAATGTAGCTGAGCCCGTCCAGGTCCGTCGGTCTGTCTCTGCTCTGCTCTAGCAATGCAGCTGAGCCCGTCCAGGTCCGTCGGTCTGCCTCTGCTCTGCTCTAGCAATGTAGCTGAGCCCGTCCAGGTCCGTCGGTCTGCCTCTGCTCTAGCAATGTAGCTGAGCCCGTCCAGGTCCGTCGGTCTGTCTCTGCTCTGCTCTAGCAATGCAGCTGACCGCAAGCCCGTCCAGGTCCGTCGGTCTGTCTCTGCTCTGCTCTAGCAATGCAGCTGACCGCAAGCCCGTCCAGGTCCGTCGGTCTGTCTCTGCTCTGCTCTAGCAATGCAGCTGACCGCAAGCCCGTCCAGGTCCGTCGGTCTGTCTCTGCTCTGCTCTAGCAATGCAGCTGACCGCAAGCCCGTCCAGGTCCGTCGGTCTGTCTCTGCTCTGCTCTAGCAATGCAGCTGAGCCCGTCCAGGTCCGTCGGTCTGTCTCTGCTCTGCTCTAGCAATGTAGCTGAGCAGGTCCGTCGGTCTGTCTCTGCTCTGATCTAGCAATGCAGCTGACCGCAAGCCCGTCCAGGTCCGTCGGTCTGTCTCTGCTCTGCTCTAGCAATGCAGCTGACCGCAAGCCCGTCCAGGTCCGTCGGTCGGCCTCTGCTCTGCTCTAGCAATGTAGCTGACCGCAAGCCCGTCCAGGTCCGTCGGTCTGTCTCTGCTCTGCTCTAGCAATGCAGCTGACCGCAAGCCCGTCCAGGTCCGTCGGTCTGCCTCTGCTCTGCTCTAGCAATGTAGCTGAGCGCAAGCCCGTCCAGGTCCGTCGGTCTGCCTCTGCTCTGCTCTAGCAATGCAGCTGACCGCAAGCCCGTCCAGGTCCGTCGGTCTGTCTCTGCTCTGCTCTAGCAATGCAGCTGACCGCAAGCCCGTCCAGGTCCGTCGGTCTGTCTCTGCTCTGCTCTAGCAATGCAGCTGACCGCAAGCCCGTCCAGGTCCGTCGGCCTGCCTCTGCTCTGCTCTAGCAATGCAGCTGAGCCCGTCCAGGTCCGTCGGTCTGCCTCTGCTCTGCTCTAGCAATGTAGCTGAGCCCGTCCAGGTCCGTCGGTCTGCCTCTGCTCTGCTCTAGCAATGCAGCTGAGCCCGTCCAGGTCCGTCGGTCTGCCTCTGCTCTGCTCTAGCAATGTAGCTGAGCCCGTCCAGGTCCGTCGGTCTGTCTCTGCTCTGCTCTAGCAATGCAGCTGAGCCCGTCCAGGTCCGTCGGTCTGTCTCTGCTCGGCTCTAGCAATGCAGCTGAGCCCGTCCAGGTCCGTCGGTCTGCCTCTGCTCTGCTCTAGCAATGTAGCTGAGCCCGTCCAGGTCCGTCGGTCTGCCTCTGCTCTGCTCTAGCAATGCAGCTGAGCCCGTCCAGGTCCGTCGGTCTGCCTCTGCTCTGCTCTAGCAATGTAGCTGAGCCCGTCCAGGTCCGTCGGTCTGTCTCTGCTCTGCTCTAGCAATGCAGCTGAGCCCGTCCAGGTCCGTCGGTCTGTCTCTGCTCTGCTCTAGCAATGCAGCTGAGCCCGTCCAGGTCCGTCGGTCTGTCTCTGCTCTGCTCTAGCAATGCAGCTGACCGCAAGTCCGTCCAGGTCCGTCGGTCTGCCTCTGCTCTGCTCTAGCAATGCAGCTGAGCCCGTCCAGGTCCGTCGGTCTGTCTCTGCTCTGCTCTAGCAATGCAGCTGAGCCCGTCCAGGTCCGTCGGTCTGTGCCGGAGACTAAAGTTGGGCGGCTGGCCGTGAATGGCCGTGAAGCGGCGGATCTCCGGCCGGTCTGCTGCAGCCGGATCAGCCGAGTCCGGCCGGGCAGAGTCCGGGCGGACCGGCCGCCCCGGGGGCAGCGGACAACTCCCTCTCCCTCCGCCGCGCGCCGGTGCAGTGGCACTCCAGCCGCCCCCTCCCCCTCAGCGACCCTGTGGTGATGAGATTTGCGGCGGCAGCGCGTCGGATCGATGCTGACTGATTGGCCCGGCCCGCCGCTCCCCGCGTCTCCCCGCGTCTCCGTGTGTCCGGAGAGATCGTGCGGCCGCGCTGACCCGCTGACGGGCCCCGGTCAGCTCCAGGGACACGTGCCCGCGCCATCTCAGCCGCCGCGCCGCCGCGCCGCCGCTGCCTGGCGAACTTGTCTACTCAGTGTGGTCAGCATCTAGACATGGCTCTATCTGTGAAGGGTCTGCAATGATATGGGGATTGGTGGCCTGTGGTGACAGGCGACAAGCATACATAATACAATGTGTTTAGCATTACAGTGTGACAAGTGATTAGGAATCTTATTATGAAGATTACGAAGGGTGGGTGGGTGGGTGGGTGGGTCCAGTGTCAGAAAAGTGTCCAGTTTCTCTATTTTTCTGAACTTGGAAGTTTTGTTTCGTGAAAACTTTGACTGCAAATAATGATTTGTTTTTAGCCTGCGGGTGCAAATGGCTGACGAGCATAACAAATAGACTGAGACTTGACTTCCCGAACAATGGCCGGAACGTGACAGTGATGCGACACAAATTGTCCAAAACAAATCGTACGGCGAAACCTCTAAATTCCCAACATCCGAAATTTCTGCAGTGATTTGGGGAAGGAAAACTGGTACTTTTCCAAAAATTAAACCAAAAACTTTGTAAAACCTCCCAAAAACGTTTTTGCGTATTCAGGTTACAACCCCGCCACCGATACCATCGTCATCGGGACCATGGATAACCCTGGGACACTAAAAACACGTTATGCAAAAGATGGCAGTACTTTAGACTGATACTTTAGCCCAGTTTCCCATACACGCATACCTACGCAACGATACAAGGTACCTTTTTAACATACGACCCGGGAATCTCGGTTCCCGACTAATATCTGTACAAGAAATACGACCGACGATTCATCAACTTTCCACATCAGAATATATGCACATGTTGGCATATATGAAAATAGGTTGTGTAGAAACGCGTATACAAAAAATACGCAAAAATTACTGGTAGGTATACGCATTCAAAAATGTGTTCCGCCGCTGGCGAAAAATTTGTTCCGCGAACTTAGATCGTGCAACCACTTTTCTGACACGGGGGGGAGAGGGGGTCCCAGAGTCGCTGTTGACCGGGCAAGTATCTAGGGCATTGAACCGGGCAGGCTCATCAGACGGGCGCGGTCGTTTCGCAAGAAAGCCGGGTCGATCGAGCCCGACCTCAGTTACCAATCCGACCAGGGTTTACAGACTCCAGCCGGCGATCTGACCAGCGTTTACAGACTCCAGCCGGCGATCCGACCAGCGTTTACAGACTCCAGCCGGCGATCTGACCATGGCTTACAGACTCCAGCCGGCGATCTGACCAGCGTTTACAGACTCCAGCCGGCGATCTGACCAGCGTTTACAGACTCCAGCCGGCGATCTGACCGGCGTTTACAGACTCCAGCCGGCGATCCGACCAGCGTTTACAGACTCCAGCCGGCGATCTGACCAGCGTTTACAGACTCCAGCCGGCGATCCGACCAGCGTTTACAGACTCCAGCCGGCGATCTGACCAGCGTTTACAGACTCCAGCCGGCGATCTGACCAGCGTTTACAGACTCCAGCCGGCGATCTGACCAGCGTTTACAGACTCCAGCCGGCGATCTGACCAGCGCTTACAGACTCCAGCCGGCGATCTGACCAGCGTCTACAGACTCCAGCCGGCGATCCGACCAGCGTTTACAGACTCCAGCCGGCGATCCGACCAGGGTTTACAGACTCCAGCCGACGATCTGACCAGCGTTTACAGACTCCAGCCGGCGATCTGACCAGCGTTTACAGACTCCAGCCGGCGATCTGACCAGCGTTTACAGACTCCAGCCGGCGATCTGACCAGCGCTTACAGACTCCAGCCGGCGATCTGACCAGCGTCTACAGACTCCAGCCGGCGATCCGACCAGCGTTTACAGACTCCAGCCGGCGATCCGACCAGGGTTTACAGACTCCAGCCGGCGATCTGACCAGCGTTTACAGACTCCAGCCGGCGATCTGACCAACGCTTACAGACTCCAGCCGGCGATCTGACCAGCGTCTACAGACTCCAGCCGGCGATCCGACCAGCGTTTACAGACTCCAGCCGGCGATCCGACCAGGGTTTACAGACTCCAGCCGACGATCTGACCAGGGCTTACAGACTCCAGCCGGCGATCTGACCAGCGTTTACAGACTCCAGCCGGCGATCTGACCAGGACTTACAGACTCCAGCCGGCGATCTGACCAGCGTTTACAGACTCCAGCCGGCGATCTGACCAGGACTTAGACTCCAGCCGGCGATCTGACCAGCGTTTACAGACCTCAGTAGTTGCTCTGACCAGCGTTTACAGACCTCGGTAGTTGCTCTGACGAGCGTCTACAGACCTCGGTAGTTGCTCTGACAGTCTCACGTATATCTGAGTTTCTTGCCGTCGACCGTGCTCTGCACGGTCGAGTTTCTTGCCGTCGACTCTGGCACTGCAAAATTCCGCTGCTTAACCTTCGCCCTGCGGGGGGCCTGACAGGCCCCCCGCAGGCCCCCCTGAGGTTTTTATTGAATAACTTTTGACACATGCAGTGCATCTTGTTGAAATTTTCGGTAGCTGAGTTTACAACAATTATACGTATGCTGAAAAAAAAAACGTTGAAATTGGTTGAGAAATTTGGGAAATAATGACGTTTTGATGTCATGTTGGTAAAAAATAGAAATATTTTAAAAAATCGTAGAAAACAGAGTTTCACAGCAAATTGTAAACGCAACTCACCAAAGATACAAAATGAAATTTTCTTTAAAATGGCAATCTCGGATTTTCAAAATTTTGGGTTTTTGACTTAAAATAAAATAAAAAAATATTTTTTTTGGAAAAATTCCCACAAAATCAAAATATTCAAAGATATTAAAAAACGGAATATATGTGAGAGAACTGAGTATGGAAAATACCCAAACCAAATTTCAAAGCAATATCTTCATTTTTGACTGAGTGATGGCTCCCTAAGTGAAAGAAACTGATGACGTCATTAAAAAAAAAACGAGATACGAACAAATAATTACCTTTTCTGTATATCTGAGCTAAAACTGGTCTAGGAACATGCCTTGTTATTTACATTTATCAATTTCTAATTTTGAGGTTTTATGAAGAGCAAAATCGCTGTTCTGGACGTGGTAAATCCGAGGTCATTCACTTGATCTGGAAGGTCACCCGTTGACCTGAAACCTAAAAATCGCATACTGTTAGATTCCTCTCATGACAGGCAACATGCTGGTTCTTACCGCATTGCTCTATGTTGTTTGGCTTATAAGTTAACAGGGGGGCTGCCCCCCCCCCCCCCCGTTGAGCGAAGGTGAGAAAAGGGTAGGGCGAAGATTAACATGTGTTTGTCGCGTCAACCAAACCAATGACAATCGAGAGTGTAATGGGCGCCAGCCGCCATATAACTATATTGTTGCGGCGCCCTTAATTAACCCTATTTGTAACATGCTCCTGGCTACCCCTATTTGTAACAGGGGGGGGGGGCGGATTCCGCCCCCCCCCCCCGGAGATCTCGAGATCTACCCGTCCGATTTTCAAAAATGAAACGGCGTTTGGTTCCCCTCAACACGATCTACATTTCTAAATAATAAAAAATCTAAATTTTGGATAGGGGGCAACAGGGGGGCAAAAACCACAAATTTTAGTGGTATTTTTGATCCAACATAGCTTCCATGTTTATCAACCGATTTTAACACAATTAATACGAATCGATATAAATTGAATTGGAATTGATATATAACAGTGGTGTTTGAAAATTCAAAAATCATAGGCGTGTGCAGGTCACCCAATATGGGGGTGAAGTAAATGCGTAATAAAACCATTTTTTGATGTTTTAAAAAAAAAAATGGTATGTGATTGTGACATTAGACAAAACAGTTAAAAATCATATTTTTTGCCATAGGCGGTACCAGGTTAGTGAAAAAGGGGGGTAAAATTGGAAAAAATATTAACCGCAGACAAGTTGCTACCCAGCACTATAAATATGTTACTGATCGTAGATAGTTCCTTTTTGCATGTTGTACTTCATCATAGGCGTATCCAGGATCCAAACTGGGGCGGCTCAATACCTTTTGATAAGTATATTGTCCGCTATTGTGATACTAACTAGTCAACAGTGACTATTTCACTTACAACTTCAATTAACATTGCTTACCCCCCTTTTACCCTACCTGGACTCGCCTATTATCTTATAATCGTTCGTAGAGTAGCCTGTGGTGCGTGTTTCATCCGAAAACTACAGTATGTTATGTCATTGTACGCCCATGCCTCTTAGCAGTGGCCTAGCATTGGGAAATTTGGGTGGAAAATGACACCCTATGGATACTATTTGTCCACTCTTTTCCCTGAGTTTTACTGTGAATTTTCCACTCCTTATTTTAAAATGTATTGGATAATTGGAAACCTGATACTGATTTATGGATGTAATGATAGGGACAGCCTGTGGACGAAAAGACAGGTAAGAATTGGCATAAGTAATAACTAATTTTGGTGAGCAGGTAATTGGGTGATAAAGCCTGGTACATATGCTTTTTGGTTTAATTTTTCACTCTTTATACATATTTTAGTCAGAGTTTTCCACTCCGCACCCCAGCTCCAAAGCAATTCTAGGAGCCTGCCTCTTAGTTTCCTTGCAATAATATGACCCCCTTTCTTCCATTCCTGAGCGCGCCTCTGCAAGAAAATGACTATTCCCTTTTCTGGCCTCATATGTGCATATATCATTATAAGCTAACCGTCTATTGCGCCGTTATCGCTGGCATATCGTCATCACCAAGACAGTCACCCCCCTTTTCATGTGCCTGAACACGCCCCTGAAACTCTATATGTAATAAATTATGCAAATAATGGAAGCAGAAGCTATCTTTTACATCTTGATAACTATAAATGCCCCTTACATTGCTCTATTTGCTTCCCGCCAAGCATTGAATAGTTCCTGGAACCCCCCCCCCCCCCCTTTTCAAGCCCCTGAAACCGCCTCTGCCATGTAATTTGTATGATATTTTATTAACATCAACTAATTTTCACTTGTTGCAATCACCTTGAACCGATGTAACTCGCTTCATACTTGAGGCAGTTAGGAAGAAACCGTGAAGATCGCATTTCCGTATTATCGCCAAATATCGCCTCCGAACCTACCCAAAACTGTACCCTGGAACCGCCTCTGTTCAGGTTAAGAACTCAAAAATTTTACTCCAAATGCGGTATTCAATTCTATGAAAAGTCCCAAAATTGCATGGGCCTGCTCCCAGCGGTTCTAGAGATATCTGCGAAAAAACATGAGGGGGGGGGGGGGCGGAATCCGCCCCCCCCCCCCCTGTTACAAATAGGGTTAAGCCCCAATCATCATCATCGACAATCGAGAGCAGGACGCTGCGCTAATTGTATGGACCCCCGTGACAAATGTGGCCAGAATTCGAACCAATCTGCGCGGTGTGAGTTTGGGACACGCATGATACATGTAATATGCATCATCTCTGTCACACGCGTTGACACCAGCAACTTACTGCACCCGTAAGCCCCAATCATCATCATCATCAGCAACTTGCTGCATTCGTAGCTGTTTTTGCGCGCGTGTTCAGCGTCTTTGTTGCGGTTCTTATCGTTCAGTTATGGACATGTTCGACATATCTAGCAGCTGTGCAATGCGTATGTTTGGCAGACGTGTCTGTATCTCTGACTTGCCGACCATATGTGTATATGTGACCATATGTGCACGTTCGGCAGATATGTCCGCGCCGGGTGGCCCCGAACCTGCTCACACTGACCGGGTTTCTGCTCACGGTGGTGAACTTCTCGCTGCTCACTTTCTACGACTACTACTTCGTGGCGTCCAGCGTGGGCAACAAGCCGGCCGTGCCGCCGGTGCCGCGCTGGGTGTGGCTGGTGGCCGCCGTCAACCTCTTCCTGTCACACACGCTCGGTACGACCACTCGCGCAGGCTGTCAACCTGTGACGTTGCACAGCCGGAACTGCAACGCGTTGACAGACGTGATATATACGTAACCCATTAGTGTACCTAGTTCTTAATACCATTCCGAATGACATTTGTAGTCAGTGCGCCTTAAATCAACATCATATCTAGTATTTTGTAATTTAGGAAATTGTTTCTTTATGGAAACATTTTGTTTCAGTATGATATCGTAATGCATCAACATTGTGTCGGCGGTGTTCGGTGGGCGTCATCCCATTTCTGCTCGACGCCAATCCGGGACTGGCGTCTCGCCTGACAGCGCGTCGCTCGTCGCCATGGTTACCACATATTGACGTCACAATGCTGCTCCGCTGTGTCACGATCGGGGACGGGCAGTGCTGCTAGATGCACAACTTGATTGGTCATTGTCTACTAATTCCTCATCTAAGTGTCGCCTGTAGATTGTTCTGGATCGTTGGGTTTCAGTGACTTTCTGTTTAACAGGGGTCCCAGTTATTAACAACAGTGTCCCAGTTATGCTGAACTGACCTCAGTCTCTCTGTCCGTTTCAAAAATAGTGCGTGTGTTGGTTTCATCAGCCTTAACTCCCTTCTTCGCTGCCCCACCTCGCATCTCCCCGTATCCCGCCATTCTCACGTCCTGTCCCGGCCGTCGTTTTTGTCTTGCCTGGCCGCTCTCTCGACCCACCGACCGCTGAGCGGGGTTGTCGATGTCGCGACCCACCGACCGGTGCGCGGGGTTGTCGATGTCGCGACCCACTGACCGGTGAGCGGGGTTGTCGATGTCGCGACCCACCGACCGGTGTGCGGGGTTGTCGATGTCGCGACCCACTGACCGGTGAGCGGGGTTGTCGATGTCGCGACCCACTGACCGGTGAGCGGGGTTGCCGCTCTCTCGACCCACCGACCGGTGTGCGGGGTTGCCGCTCTCTCGACCCACTGACCGGTGAGCGGGGTTGTCGATGTCTGGACCCACTGGCCGCTGAGCGGGGTTGTCGATGTCGCGGCGTCCGGGCAGGCTGTCACGCGGAGTGAGACGGTGCTGCTTCCCGACAGCGATAGAGAAGCCCACTGGTCAGACAGTGCGTAGTGGGTCACTGAGTTGCGCCGAGTCGGGGGTGCCGATGCTGACCCCCTCACCTCCCCTCCCCGCCGGCAGACGGTCTGACCCCTCCGCTGCCCCCTGTCGACAGACGGTATAGACGGGAAGCAGGCGCGGCGGCTGGGCATGAGTGGCCCGCTGGGCGAGCTGTTCGACCACGGGCTCGACTCGTGGACCTCGTTCTTCATCCCCATCACGCTGTTCTCCGTTTTCGGCAAGCTCGAGTACAGCATCCCGCCGCTGCGCATGTTTTTCTGCATGTGGGGCGTGTTCATGTGCTTCTTCATGTCGCACTGGGAGAAGTACAACACGGGTCTGCTCTTCTTGCCGTGGGGATACGACCTCTCGCAGGTGGTAAGTAACGGACCGGGGCCGTGGGGCATGTTTCCCATGTGTGTACAGCTGGTGGCCATTACATAGCCGTCAGCCAATCAGCGCGAGCCTGGCGCGCTGACAGGTATTACTTTTGTATAATAAATTTAGTCGGAATGTTTTAGAATGGATGGATTTCCGAGGTCAGGCCCCGCGCTAAGCATAGCTTGTTGCGCAGGCCCTGACTCCACCACCCGATCAAGCAATTCCTGGCGTCCGGCAGAATTTAGAAGCGAAAGTTTTACGTGCCCGAAATACCTGGACACGGTCCTGC
This sequence comes from Chirona hameri, assembly GCA_036785665.1. NCBI lineage: Eukaryota > Metazoa > Arthropoda > Thecostraca > Balanomorpha > Balanidae > Chirona > Chirona hameri. The sequence continues at coordinate 120,158 of JAXIVJ010001447.1, read as the reverse complement.
ATACATTACGTCACGGTTCCCGCGGCCAAGCCACGCCCTCGCCTGCAGGGCCTCCTCTAACATGTTAACGGGGGTGCGCCCCCCCCCCCCCCCCCCCCAGTGAAGCCGCCTCCCCCGTCGAGCTGAAATCGGGTCACGGGGGGGGGGGGGAGAGGAGAGGAGGTAATTGTCATCGTGTCTGTATAAAAACGACATACTCGAATCGGCGAGAGAAAAAACTTCAATTGACGCAGATCTAAAGGAAAAGAACGGTTAAAGGGAATAGTTCACCTTTAGCATGGGGTTTTGGACTGAGATAGCAGATTTGTAGAGCAGATATAAACATGGGCTGTGAAAGAATTACCTCTCTGCGTTAAGTAATTTCGACACAAGACTAGTGGGCCCGGTTTCATGTCGGCTGTCCCGGGCCACGATCGGGACATGAACGCTCGCCGCCGGAGGCTGGTACACTCTCTGGCACGTAGTCTGATCACGACGCCTTGTTAATATCCGCTCAGCCGCCCGTGCGGCGCGGCGGCCCCTTGTCAGAGACTGTACTTGGCGTCAGGCGGAGCGGGGGCGGAGCCAGAACGCCAGCTGCTATCGTACAATTTCTCTTGAAATAGAAAGAGAAACTTACTTATTTCTCCACATATATCCATCAGTTGTCCAAACCAAAGTCATATTCGTAGTTTTGAGCTCAAGATGCACCTAATGGTTGAACTTCAAGACAACTTTCAAGGGGACCTATTCCCTTTAAGGCATTCCGCGCCCATCTTCTGTTATCCACATATCTCTATTATGACCTAGGATCAGATACAATTATTGCAATACATCATGTTACAATTATTGTCTTGTTCGTGAAACATATTGTACAATAATACAAATCGAAAATACAGCACGATTTGGGAGATAGCTGCCCTTCATCGAAAAATCGGCGTGGTCCCCCCAGTAAAAATCCCTTACAGGAGGTCCTGCTCGCCTGCCAGCTGGCGGCGGCATACTTGGAAATGTCTAACACAGAATCCTGACCCATCATACTTAGGGAGCCATAAGTCTGTCAAAATTAGAGATATTGCTTTGAAATTCGGTTTGGGCATCGTCCATGCTTGGTTCTCCAATATATATTCCGGTTGTTTAATATCATTTGATATTTTATTTGTTCTATGAAAATCTGATTTTTTTTGGAGAGAAAAAATTGACAAAATCATAATTGTCCAACGCAACATATCCAAAAACCGGAATAGGATATTGAAGAACCAAGTATGGACGATGCCAAAACCGAATTTCAAAGTAATATCTTGTGTTTTGTCCGACTATCGGCTGATGGGTCTGGATTTTGTATTCGACATTTCCAAATATGCCTGGCGACGCGGCCGCAAGCGAGCTTATGCCCTAACGTAGACCGTGTACAGTGGCAAAATGCCCTAACGGAGACCGTGTACAGTGGCAAAATGCCCTAACGGAGACCGTGGTAACATGCCCTAACGGAGACCGTGTACAGTGACAAAATGTCCTAACGGAAACCGGTACAGTGGCAAAATGCCCTAACGGAGACCGTGTACAGTGGCAAATCTAGCCTTGGGAATACCAAAGCAACTGGTAAACTGTTTGTATTCCCCTGAATAGAACATAGCCAGCGATAATGCCGGTAAATAGCCCTCCTTTCGGAAGCGAGCCGAATTTAGATGTGTTTGATCCATGCTATGGTAAATTGAAATGGCAAATGGGTCGCGTACCTATCACCCGAAAAGATCCCTTCTGAGCTCTGACAGACAGGCCAGGAGCAGCATCAGGTAGCCTTCCTTCATCAGCCATATCAGGTATCAGGTACCTCGGGTTCTTGTTAATGACACGAGGTGCTGCCATATTGGCTGCGTGAACAAAATTGTGTTCCTATTGTTATGCGTTCTTAGTATCAACCGTCAGTGATTGGAGTGATATTTCGAAATATAAATATTAATATATTGACGTATCCATATACATATAAATATTGTCTATCCTAACCAGCAAGGAGTTCAATGGTAACTGGCGACCCTAAAAAGCGGAGGACGGCAGAACCCGTGCCCTTTCAATGCGCCGAAAGCATCCCGCCAGCGCCTCAGACCACTAGGCCACCAGCGCCAGCGGCGTAAGCGCGAAAATAGGCATACAAATCAAACTGGCATTTGAGATTGTGAAAAAGAAAGAATCGCACTGTGTCCAAGAACAAAACTACTGAATGGGTACTAGTTCATGCTCGAAAATTATAGCTCAAAGACGGTAGTAAATATTATCCTACCATAGTCACCACTTCCCGAGTTTTCCAGTTGGTACTTCGGTAGGGTTTCAAACCAGTGCAGTGGCGGATTTAGGAGAAAGGTACCAGGGGTATGTGCCCTACGTAGAAACGGAAGAAACTCTTCCGAGCTGGTTTTAAAAGATTGTCTGGAGAACGAGAAGTGCTACAGAATATGAACCATAATTCAATACAAGGCTTTCTAGCCTGGAGGGTATTAAGTTTGGATGCGGCCTACCTTACCCACACTTTTCCTGGATATACCCCTGTGCCAAGCACCAGCCAGGCTCCTTTTGGGCCAGTTGTGACGTCATAGACAGTCAACTCCTTACGCTATTGGCTGACGGCTATGCAATGGCCACCAGCTGTATACTCATGGGAAATATGCAGCCTGGGGACGACAGAAGGAAATGGTGGCGGGAGGCTGGTGATCCGACAGATTTGCGTGGTCTTTTCGTCTCTCTTGGTGTGGGTTTTTGCACTGTCTTATTTCATGGTTACATTGTTTTATTTTCCAAGGCAGGTGGAATTGCAGGTCGGATGTCAGCCTAACGCTGGGTAATGTGACGTTGCACGTGGTCACAGGATACCGCTGGAATTACTTGCAATTAAGGGGTTTGGTCTTTGTCTAATATGTGTCTGAAACCAGCTCGCCGGAGCTTAGCTGCTGATGTGATAATGTGACCCCGAGCTTAGCTGCTGATGCCATTCGGCGGCGCTGAAACAGCCACGGGCCTGACCTGACCTGACCTGACCTGTCGGCAGGGTATGTTGCTGCTGTACCTGGTGACGTTTGCCGGCGGCTACACGGTGTGGAAGTGGGACCTATATACGACCCCGGACGGCACTCAAATCATCAGCGCCGGGGCCATGTTCGAGATCATGATGTGGATCGGCTCGATGGGCTCGGCCCTGCCAGTCACATTCTGGAACATCTACAAGTAAGGCGGCCGCGTGTGTGTGTCTGTCTGCCGGGTCTGACCGCCGGTGACCTGTCCTGTGTTGGCCTGGAGCCCGGTCAGTCTGTCTGTCTGCCTGGCCTGACCGCCGGTGACCTGTCCTGTGTTGGCCTGGAGCCCGGTCAGTCTGTCTGTCTGTGTGACCTGACCGCCGGTGACCTGTCCTGTGTTGGCCTGGAGCCGGGTCAGTCTGTCTGGCCTGACCCGGCGTGACCTGTCCTGTGTTGGCCTGGAGCCGGGTCAGTCTGTCTGTCTGGCCTGACCGCCGGTGACCTGTCCTGTGTTGGCCTGGAGCCGGGTCACCCGGCTGAGTGGAGGCTGCGGTAGGGAATTGTCACCAGAAGGCAACGTTTATTTATGTGCTTAAATATGTGCAGATATTGCAGAAACTTAAAGAGGTACCTGGCATAGTATGCAGTATAGAAATTGGTTTCCGCGTGAAGACTTATAATTAAAATGTTCTGCAAGGTATGCATCGCATACAAGTCAATACTAGTTTGTGTGTGGGGGCGGGCGGGCGGGCGGGCGGGCGGGCGTGCGTGCGTGCGTGCGTGCGTGCGTGCGTGCGGGCGTGCGTGCGTGCGTGCGTGCGTGCGTGCGTGCGTGCGTGCGTGCGTCAACTATGATTGCCAGCATAAGCGGCTTTCATTAGGTATGTCTCGTCTGATGTTGATGCCTGCCGGTTGGCGCGCGGCGCCGTTACAGGAGTCGCCGTGACGGCACGGGTAAAGGCCGCAGTGTGGTCGGCGCGCTGGTGCCGCTGCTCTCGCCGTTCCTGCTGCTCGGTACGACCACGCTGTGGGCAGTGCTCTCGCCCGGCGACGTCATCAACGCCGACCTGCGCCTCTTAACCTACGTCAGCGGCGTCGTCTTCTCCAACATCTGCGTGAGTGGAGGGCAGGGCGCGGACAGTCTGCGACTCTGGGACCGTGTTAGGTGCAGAGGGACGGCAGGGGATGTGAGCTGCCGAACGCTTGTTACCTCTGTCTGGTCTGTGGACTATATATATGCGGTTCTTGTTGATCCCTCTGTCCAGGTGCCCGGCTTGGCCAGGTGGCTCGGCCGGGCGCCGGAGTTATGCTGTTACGAATGATCGCGTCCCTTGGGACTTGGTGTTGGTGGATCGTGCCGTGTCCCCAGTGTCCTCAGTGGCCGTGCCGTGTCCTCAGTGACCGTGCCGTGTCCCCAGTGTCAACTGACCGTGCCGTGTCCCCAGTGTCCTCAGTGACCGTGCCGTGTCCCCAGTGTCAACTGACCGTGCCGTGTCCTCAGTGACCGTGCCGTGTCCTCAGTGACCGTGCCGTGTCCTCAGTGACCGTGCCGTGTCATCAGTGGCCGTGCCGTGTCCTCGGTGACCGTGCCGTGTCCTCAGTGACCGTGCCGTGTCTTCAGTGTCCTCAGTGACCGTACCGTGTCCCCAGTGTCCTCAGTGACCGTGTCATCAGTGTCCTCAGTGACCGTGCCGTGTCCCCAGTGTCAACTGACCGTGCCGTGTCCCCAGTGTCCTCAGTGACCGTGTCCTCAGTGTCCTCAGTGACCGTGCCGTATCCCCAGTGTCCTCGGTGACCGTGCCGTGTCATCAGTGTCCTCAGTGACCGTGCCGTGTCCTCAGTGTCCTCAGTGACCGTGCCATGTCCCCAGTGTCCTCAGTACCGTGCCGTGTCGCCAGTGTCCTCAGTACCGTGCCGTGTCCTCAGTGTCCCCAGTGTCCTCAGTGACCGTACCGTGTCCCCAGTGACCGTGCCGTGTCCCCAGTGTCCTCAGTGACCGTGCCGTGTCCCCAGTGTCCCCAGTGACCGTGTCCCCAGTGTCCTCAGTGACCGTACCGTGTCCTCAGTGACCGTACCGTGTCCGCAGTGACCGTACCGTGTCCCCAGTGACCGTGCCGTGTCCTCAGTGACCGTACCGTGTCCTCAGTGACCGTACCGTGTCCTCAGTGACCGTACTGTGTCCTCAGTGACCGTGCCGTGTCCCCAGTGACCGTGTCCCCAGTGTCCTCAGTGACCGTGCCGTGTCCTCAGTGACCGTGTCCCCAGTGTCCTCAGTGACCGTGCCGTGTCCTCAGTGACCGTGTCGTGTCCCCAGTGACCGTGCCGTGTCCCCAGTGTCCTCAGTGACCGTACCGTGTCCTCAGTGACCGTGCCGTGTCCCCAGTGACCGTACCGTGTCCTCAGTGACCGTGCCGTGTCCCCAGTGACCGTGCCGTGTCCTCAGTGACCGTACCGTGTCCTCAGTGACCGTACCGTGACCTCAGTGACCGTGCCGTGTCCCCAGTGTCCTCAGTGACCGTACCGTGTCCTCAGTGTCCTCAGTGACCGTACCGTGTCCTCAGTGACCGTACCGTGTCCTCAGTGACTGTACCGTGTCCTCAGTGACCGTGCCGTGTCCTCAGTGACCGTGCCGTGTCCTCAGTGACCGTACCGTGTCCCCAGTGACCGTACCGTGTCCCCAGTGTCGACTGATCGTGGCGCAGATGTCCAACACGGACGTACAGCCGCTCAACAAGCTGCTGGCGCCGGTGGCGCTGGCGGCGGCCGTGGCGCTGCTCTCCCCGGCGGCGTCCGGAGCCGAGATGGCCGCCCTGTGGACGCTGGCCGTGCTGGTCACGCTGGCGCACGTCCACTACGGCGTCTGTGTGGTGAGTGGTCCGCCGCGCCACATCTCTCGGCTGGACGGCTGTGTGGTGGCCCAGAATTAGGCGGGAGTGAGCAGGCTGGATGGCTGTGTGGTGGCCCAGAATTAGGCGGGAGTGAGCAGGCTGGATGGTGTGTGGTGGCCCAGAATTAGGCGGGAGTGAGCAGGCTGGATGGTGTGTGGTGGCCCAGAATTAGGCGGGAGTGAGCAGGCTGGATGGTGTGTCGTGGCCCAGAATTAGGCGGGAGTGAGCAGGCTGGATGGTGTGTGGTGGCCCAGAATTAGGCGGGAGTGAGCAGGCTGGATGGTGTGTCGTGGCCCAGAATTAGGCGGGAGTGAGCAGGCTGGATGGTGTGTGGTGGCCCATAATTAGGCGGGAGTGAGCAGGCTGGATGGTGTGTCGTGGCCCAGAATTAGGCGGGAGTGAGCAGGCTGGATGGTGTGTGGTGGCCCAGAATTAGGCGGGAGTGAGCAGGCTGGATGGTGTGTCGTGGCCCAGAATTAGGCGGGAGTGAGCAGGCTGGATGGTGTGTGGTGGCCCAGAATTAGGCGGGAGTGAGCAGGCTGGATGGTGTGTGGTGGCCCAGAATTAGGCGGGAGTGAGCAGGCTGGATGGTGTGTGGTGGCCCAGAATTAGGCGGGAGTGAGCAGGCTGGATGGTGTGTGGTGGCCCAGAATTAGGCGGGAGTGAGCAGGCTGGATGGTGTGTGGTGGCCCAGAATTAGGCGGGAGTGAGCAGGCTGGATGGCTGTGTGGTGGCCCAGAATTAGGCGGGAGTGAGCAATTCGGACAGTTGATGAGCAATCCAGCATGAATGTGTTTTGAAACCTCAACTCTGGACGACGTCTATAGGAAAGCCTTGCATTTGACTGACCCTCATCTGAGCTGAAATGCGGTACAAGAGAGGACTTGGAGTGGTGTGGATGTCACTCGGCACTCTGTTGCTCTGCTCGGAGCGGCCCGACTGACGGCTGGCTGCGTCCCCCTGCTCCGTCCCCAGGTACGGCAGATGTGCGAACACTTCAAGATCCCGGCGCTGACCGTCAAACGGAGCTCCGATTGACTGTTAGCCGACGACGCCTGAACGCTAGAAGATTGGCATTGGCCGCGCCGCCCCGTCACACAGCCGAGGCCAGCGCCCCCTCTCCCCGCTCTGACTGCCGGGCTGGCCGCCTGGCGGCGCCACCCCGGCCGGCCGGGAGCCGGGCCGCTGACGTCACGCCCAGAACCGCTGCGGAATCTCGCACTAGTTCAGTATGTTAAAAACGAACCACATGTTTGGGTCATGTAGCTATCACTTCAATCGGGAGTTTGCTTTGGGGTTCGTTTAATTCGGTAGACTCGTCATTTGGGGAGGATTTACGTGATCGGGGCTAGTTTCGTAGCGTGCGACCAGTCGTTATCATTCCGTATGGTAATCTTCTAGTATTCGGTATCGTCCGCGTGTCAGTGATGGTCGGTGGCGACCCGCTTGGTTTAATCAGGTAGCTAGTCGGTCTGTCGTGAGGTGAGGTGAGGTGATGGGATGTGATGTGATGTGAGGTGTGGCGTCTCGGGTGCGACCCTGTCCGTGTCTGCCGGTATCTCGCTGCCGACAGGCGAGGACAGCTATCCGCTGAGATCGTGTGTGTGTGCGTGTGCGTGTGCGTGTGCGTGTGCGTGTGCGTGTGCGTGTGCGTGTGCGTGTGCGTGTGCGTGTGCGTGTGCGTGTGCGTGTGCGTGAGCGTGTGCGTGTGTGCATGTGATTGTGCGGTGCCGAGTCTGCCTCAATGGTTGGACATCTGCTTGGGTCCGCCGTACCTCCGCTGGTGTCTGTACCTCGGCTGAGGTGTGCCGTACCTTGGTACCGGCCAGGCGTCCTGCGATTGTTGGTCTTGGTGGAGTCTGTAGGCCGGGCCACCTGTCCCCGGACGGCTGCACCGGCCCGCTGATGGAGCTCCTGGGCCGGGAGGGACAGTCCGGAACCCTGACGGCGTCCTGTCTGACCTCTGAGCGGACACGCCGACACCATCCCTGTGCGGCTCGTGGTCCGCCGGGCCAGCCTGCCACTCCGGGGCGGCATCTGTCCAGACGCGTCCCGCCGCCTGGTTCGGCTCCGTGACGCCGGCCGCTCGTGTCCGGCGTCACTCGTGTTCAGGCTGCGTCGGGGGAAGCTCGGACGAGTTATCATAGCAGGTCACAACAGACCGGCAGACTGCCGAGGCGCTGCTAGTCGGGCTTCAGTCAGTTCGTGGTGCATGGCATGTATTTGTAACCGACAGTAGGGATTGGCTCGGTATGGCTTGTAGGGAATGAAACTGAGGGTCAAAATATGGCACCTTTAGAGGATTTTAGAGTTTGACGTCCGGATTTGGTTTGGTGCGTTGTTTTCGGTTTTCCAAATGTGCTATTTGGACGTCGACCTGTTACGCATGCACATTCGTTTCCTACCATCAAAGTAACCGCGAGTCGAACGCAGTACTGTTGTGCTAAATACGACGTACGTCGATCTCTTCACCAAGTGACTTGTTCCTTACTAGCTAATTAATTGACTGGCCTGCACTGGACCACGGAGGCGTTGCTTTTGACGTTAGTAGTCCGAACATGTCCTGGTCCTGGAACATGTCCTGGCGTTATACATCTCTCGGAAGATGAGGTCTTGCGGCCTAGTCAATGAACTAACTACTCATCTTGTGCTGGGCGTTGTCTGCTGTCCAGTCTGCGGGTTCTTGGCAGGCCGGCGCGTATGTTCCTTGTTCGTGTGGCGACCGTGTGGTCGCGCCTGGTCTGGTCTGGCGGGGTCCCCTCCGCCGGCCAGCAGGCAGACGGAGGGGACCCCTGAGGTCTGCATCAGACCCCGGCCGGCCGTTAGGACCGGCGGAACAATCACCCCTGTACGCAGCCGGTGTCACTAGGGGCGGGGTTATTTGATCGTCATATAGTTCCGTGTGTAATCACCAGTCGCGCGTTTAGACCATCATCGCCTCTGTACTGTGCCGCGGCTCACCTGGCACCGGAGTACCTCGGCCTGTTCCAGAGTGACCTCACTCTGGCTGTGCCGCCCTCTGACTGAGTGCATAATGCGTCTCCGAAAATTTCGGTGATACCGTTTACTCCGTCTGTATTTATTCCAATCGCATAATCAAATGTGCCTGGTGTGTCGGGGGCGCGCTCTCGCCCTGGCCAGTCGGCGTGAGTTGTGATGCGTGATGTGCTGCCTCTGGGCGGCGGCCGAGGCGTGTGCGGACCGGCCATGCGACCGCTCCGTGTGCGAGGCGGCGTTCAGTTGTCCACCGCTCCGTGTGCGAGGCGGCGTTCAGCTGTCCACCGCTCCGTGTGCGAGGCGGCGTTCCGCTGTCCACCGCTCCGTGTGCGAGGCGGCGTTCAGTTGTCCACCGCTCTGTGTGCGAGGCGGCGTTCAGCTGTCCACCGCTCCGTGTGCGAGGCGGCGTTCAGCTGTCGACCGCTCCGTGTGCGAGGCGGCGTTCAGCTGTCGACCGCTCCGTGTGCGAGGCGGCGTTCAGCTGTCGACCGCTCCGTGTGCGAGGCGGCGTTCAGCTGTCGACCGCTCCGTGTGCGAGGCGGCGTTCAGCTGTCGACCGCTCCGTGTGCGAGGCGGCGTTCAGCTGTCGACCGCTCCGTGTGCGAGGCGGCGTTCAGCTGTCGACCGCTCCGTGTGCGAGGCGGCGTTCAGCTGTCTATCTACCGCTCCGTGTGCGAGGCGGCGTTCAGCTGTCGACCGCTCCGTGTGCGAGGCGGCGTTCAGCTGTCGACCGCTCCGTGTGCGAGGCGGCGTGTTCAGCTGTCTATCTACCGCTCCGTGTGCGAGGCGGCGTGTTCAGCTGTCGACCGCTCCGTGTGCGAGGCGGCGTGTTCAGCTGTCTATCTACCGCTCCGTGTGCGAGGCGGCGTTCAGCTGTCGACCGCTCCGTGTGCGAGGCGGCGTGTTCAGCTGTGCGCGTGTTTGGGCCGACTGGCAGGACCTCGGCGTGTTCAGCTGTGCGCGTGTTTGGGCCGACTGGCCGGACCTCGGCGCGTTCAGCTGTGCGCGTGTTTGGGCCGACTGGCCGCCGGACCTCGGGCTGGATCGGTCCTGCGGAGAGAGTCCTTAACTGTGTCTGCCAAACAATATACGGCCTGACCTGGACATCACCGGCGTGTCTGGCAGCTGAGATTAGTGAGACAAGGCTCAGGGACTGGGGAGGGGGAGGAACAGGCCAGTCAGGGCCGGCTGTGGGGAGGAACAAGTCCCTGAGCCTCCCCACACGGAGGAACAGGCCACTCAGAGACGACTGTGGGGAGGAACGGGACAGCGAGGGCCGACTGGGGAGGAACAGGCCAGTGAGGGCCGGCTGTGGGGAGGAACAGACCAGTCAGTGCCGGCTGTGGGGAGGAACAGGCCAGTCAGGGCCGGCTGTGGGGAGGAACAGGCCAGTCAGGGCCGGCTGTGGGGAGGAACAGACCAGTCAGTGCCGGCTGTGGGGAGGAACAGGCCAGTCAGGGACTGGGGAGGAACAGGCCAGTCAGGGACTGGGGAGGAACAGGCCAGTCAGGGACTGGGGAAGAACAGGCCAGTCAGTGCCGGTTGTGGGGAGGAACAGGCCAGTCAGGGACTGGGGAGGAACAGGCCAGTCAGGGACTGGGGAGGAACAGGCCAGTCAGGGCCGGCTGTGGGGAGGAACAGGCCAGTCAGGGCCGGCTGTGGGGAGGAACAGGCCAGTCAGGGCCGGCTGTGGGGAGGAACAGGCCAGTCAGGGCCGGCTGTGGGGAGGAACAGGCCAGTCAGGGCCGGCTGTGGGGAGGAACAGGCCAGTCAGGGCCGGCTGTGGGGAGGAACAGGCCAGTCAGGGCCGGCTGTGGGGAGGAACAGACCAGTCAGTGCCGGCTGTGGGGAGGAACAGGCCAGTCAGGGACTGGGGAGGAACAGGCCAGTCAGGGACTGGGGAAGAACAGGCCAGTCAGTGCCGGTTGTGGGGAGGAACAGGCCAGTCAGGGACTGGGGAGGAACAGGCCAGTCAGGGACTGGGGAGGAACAGGCCAGTCAGGGACTGGGGAGGAACAGGACAGTCAGGGACTGGGGAGGAACAGGACAGTCAGGGCCGGCTGTGGGGAGGAACAGGCCAGCCAGGGCCGGCTGTGGGGAGGAACGGGCCAGTCAGGGCCGACTGTGCGGAGGAACAGGCCAGTCAGGGCCGAATGTGGGGAGGAACAGGCCAGTCAAGGCCGGCTGTGGGGAGGAACAGGACAGGGAGGGCCGGCTGTGGGGAGGAACAGGACAGGGAGGGCCGGCTGTGGGGAGGAACAGGACAGAGAGGGACTGGGGAGGAACAGGACAGAGGGACTGGGGAGGAACAGGACGGAGAGGGACTGGGGAGGAACAGGCCAGTCAGGGCCGACTGTGGGGAGGAACAGGCCAGTCAGGGACTGGGGAGGAACAGGCCAGTCAGGGACTGGGGAGGAACAGGCCAGTCGGGGCCGGCTGTGGGGAGGAACAGGCCAGTCAGGGCCGGCTGTGGGGGAGGAACAGACCAGTCAGGGCCGACTGTGGGGAGGAACAGGCCAGTCAGGGACTGGGGAGGAAAAGGCCATTCAGAGCCGGCTGTGGGGAGGAACAGGCCAGTCAGGGACTGGGGAGGAACGGTCCAGTCAGGGCCGGCTGTGTGGAGGAACAGGCCAGTCAGGGCCGACTGTGGGGAGGAACAGGACAGTGCGGGCCGACTGTGGGGAGGAAAAGGCCAGTCAGGGCCGGCTGTGGGGAGGAACAGACCAGTCAGGGCCGACTGAGGGGAGGAACAGGCCAGCCAGGCCCGGCTGTGGGGAGGAACAGGGTCGGCTGTGGGGAGGAACAGGCCAGCCAGGCCCAGCTGAGGGGAGGAACAGGCCAGTCAGGGCCGACTGTGGTGAGGAACAGGCCAGTCAGGGACTGGGGAGGAACAGGCCAGTCAGGGCCGGCTGTGGGGAGGAACAGGCCAGTCAGGGCCGACTGTGGGGAGGAACAGGCCAGTCAGGGCCGGCTGTGGGGAGGAACAGGCCATTCAGTGACGACTGTGGGGAGGAACAGACCAGTCAGGGCCGACTGTGGGGAGGAACAGGACAGTGAGGGCCGACTGTGGGGAGGAACAGGCCAGTCAGGGCCGACTGTGGGGAGGAACAGGACAGTGAGGGCCGACTGTTCAGTGTTCCTTCCCACAGTCAGCCAGAAAGAACAGGCCTGTCCGTGCCACCCATCACCGCACGGGCAAACAACTGCGTTGGTAAAATGAGCAGAGCAAAGCAGAACAAAACACTTGAGTAAAGGGCCGCTATTTGTTGGAGCGCCATTAAATGAAGGTCTGCTTCTAGGTAAGAAACAGCGGGACGTGTGGGGGAGATTGTCTGCGGGTGAATAAGGCCGGAGGAGGAGGCTCCCTGGGAATCAGGGGGTGTGTTTAGTCTTACCAAAGGCGCGTTGGCTGTCCCATACAACATACACGACCTTGGTATGACAGATGCAAATGCATGTGATGCTCAGTGCAGGCTCTATGTATACCAGTGACTCTCAGGAACGTTTACGTAATAGGTGAAGGCGTTGGCTGTCGAGCCTCTAAGCCGGAAAGCATGTTTATCAGCGACTGCATAACCGCACATCGCTTAAAATGCGATGGGATGACAACAATGATGCATGCGAGCAAAGCATGGATTCTATCACCGGGACTCCCAAGTGTTTTCACTTCTCCGACCCTATTAAGATTCGCGGAACGGTGGCCGAGGGGATTACATAATGCATCGTTCCATTGCCATGCTCCGGCCACCGGGACCAGCTCAGCCGATCACTGCGGCCTCGCCGGATAAGCGGCTGCCGGAATGCCCGCCCGGCCGCAGCTGAATAATTCCGGGTGGTCTGATGACGCCGATATACTGCCGCCGGGGATATACCCCGGCTTCCGCGAACCACACGGAGTGCGACGCCCCGACGGACGTGCAATCCACCCGCTTCACGGCACGATAGGCGGTGACGTGGCAGAAAACGACCAGACTCCTGGAAATATCCTCCGTAACCAGAAGTACCAGCAATTTCCCGTCGCGAAATAGGTCTAGTAACCCATTCACTATTGCGTAACAGTTGCATGTTTACGGGTTAGCCGCAGCCGATTCAAGCCATAATATATGCATGCTGGTATTCAGCAGCAGAGGCCGCTGCGTACATAATGTATCGGCGTCTGGAGGGAGCCGCTGCAGGACGTGGAGGGAGCCGCTGCAGGACGTCCCACTGCCCACCGCAGGCGGGACGTCGGCAGCGGCGGCACAGCGGTGTCGCCAACACTATCAATATTACAACACTGCTCGCGTCTTCGAAAGTGAATGATTTCGTCATGCCTCGATTATCATTTGAACAGTTCAATGGGTCTGCTAAAAGACTAAGTTCAAAGTCTTTTGAACTAAGTTTAAAGGACTGCCAAAAGGAGTCGGCATTATAAGTTTAGAACAATAGTTGCCGTCATTAGTCACGGCACATCGTCACATACAAGACTACAAGATAAAAAAAACTGGCGTAAACACACACGTCTCCACAAACACTCCACACTTGCTTATGTATTGCATCAGTTGCTCATGTATTGCATCAGTTGCTCATGTATTGCATCAGTTGCTCATGTATTGCATCAGTAACAATATCAATCATGTCCGTAACACATTCTATCTTCATTTAAGCGACAATATTCAGCAGGACACTTACACCGACGGCTTTAAACAATTTGTTGTAAGAATCCTCAATCTAATAGTACCCGTTTTGCCAGAAACTCCTTCTTGAGAGCTTCTCTTTCTTTCGGGTCGGGTAGGTCTGGCTCAATTCCGGCCTGTCTCCGTCGCTTCCGAACCTCGCCCTGTCGGAAGAAGGCGCTCATGAGTGCGGCTCGCGGGTGCCACTGACGTCAAGTCTGCTGCCCGCCTGTCATGCTCTCCATACTGCACCGTCTACACGGTCCTGCTGGATGGCCTCCCTCCCGAGGTCCACCGGACCGTCTACAGAGTCCTGCTGGATGGCCTCCCGAGGTCCACCGGACCGTCTACAGAGTCCTGCTGGATGGCCTCCCTCCCGAGGTCCACCGGACCGTCTACACGGTCCTGCTGGATGGCCTCCCGAGGTCCACCGGACCGTCTACACGGTCCTGCTGGATGGCCTCCCGAGGTCCACCGGACCGTCTACAGAGTCCTGCTGGATGGCCTCCCTCCCGAGGTCCACCGGACCGTCTACAGAGTCCTGCTGGATGGCCTCCCGAGGTCCACCGGACCGTCTACAGAGTCCTGCTGGATGGCCTCCCGAGGTCCACCGGACCGTCTACAGAGTCCTGCTGGATGGCCTCCCGAGGTCCACCGGACCGTCTACAGAGTCCTGCTGGATGGCCTCCCTCCCGAGGTCCACCGGGCCGTCTACAGAGTCCTGCTGGATGGCCTCCCTCCCGAGGTCCACCGGACCGTCTACAGAGTCCTGCTGGATGGCCTCCCTCCCGAGGTCCACCGGACCGTCTACAGAGTCCTGCTGGATGGCCTCCCTCCCGAGGTCCACCGGACCGTCTACAGAGTCCTGCTGGATGGCCACCCTCCCGAGGTCCACCGGACCGTCTACAGAGTCCTGCTGGATGGCCTCCCTCCCGAGGTCCACCGGACCGTCTACAGAGTCCTGCTGGATGGCCTCCCGAGGTCCACCGGACCGTCTACAGAGTCCTGCTGGATGGCCTCCCTCCCGAGGTCCACCGGGCCGTCTACAGAGTCCTGCTGGATGGCCTCCCTCCCGAGGTCCACCGGACCGTCTACACGGTCCTGCTGGATGGCCTCCCTCCCGAGGTCCACCGGACCGTCTACAGAGTCCTGCTGGATGGCCTCCCTCCCGAGGTCCACCGGACCGTCTACAGAGTCCTGCTGGATGGCCTCCCTCCCGAGGTCCACCGGACCGTCTACAGAGTCCTGCTGGATGGCCTCCCTCCCGAGGTCCACTGCACCGTCTACAGAGTCCTGCTGGATGGCCTCCCGAGGTCCACCGGACCGTCTACAGAGTCCTGCTGGATGGCCTCCCTCCCGAGGTCCACCGGACCGTCTACAGAGTCCTGCTGGATGGCCTCCCGAGGTCCACCGGACCGTCTACAGAGTCCTGCTGGATGGCCACCCTCCCGAGGTCCACCGGACCGTCTACAGAGTCCTGCTGGATGGCCACCCTCCCGAGGTCCACCGGACCGTCTACAGAGTCCTGCTGGATGGCCTCCCTCCCGAGGTCCACCGGACCGTCTACAGAGTCCTGCTGGATGGCCACCCTCCCGAGGTCCACCGGACCGTCTACAGAGTCCTGCTGGATGGCCTCCCGAGGTCCACCGGACCGTCTACACGGTCCTGCTGGATGGCCTCCCTCCCGAGGTCCACCGGACCGTCTACAGAGTCCTGCTGGATGGCCTCCCGAGGTCCACCGGACCGTCTACACGGTCCTGCTGGATGGCCTCCCTCCCGAGGTCCACCGGACCGTCTACAGAGTCCTGCTGGATGGCCTCCCTCCCGAGGTCCACCGGACCGTCTACAGAGTCCTGCTGGATGGCCTCCCTCCCGAGGTCCACCGGACCGTCTACAGAGTCCTGCTGGATGGCCTCCCTCCCGAGGTCCACCGGACCGTCTACAGAGTCCTGCTGGATGGCCTCCCTCCCGAGGTCCACCGGACCGTCTACAGAGTCCTGCTGGATGGCCTCCCTCCCGAGGTCCACCGGACCGTCTACAGAGTCCTGCTGGATGGCCTCCCTCCCGAGGTCCACCGGACCGTCTACAGAGTCCTGCTGGATGGCCTCCCTCCCGAGGTCCACCGGACCGTCTACAGAGTCCTGCTGGATGGCCTCCCGAGGTCCACCGGACCGTCTACAGAGTCCTGCTGGATGGCCTCCCGAGGTCCACCGGACCGTCTACACGGTCCTGCTGGATGGCCTCCCTCCCGAGGTCCACCGGACCGTCTACAGAGTCCTGCTGGATGGCCTCCCGAGGTCCACCGGACCGTCTACACGGTCCTGCTGGATGGCCTCCCGAGGTCCACCGGGCCGTCTACACGGTCCTGCTGGATGGCCTCCCGAGGTCCACCGGACCGTCTACACGGTCCTGCTGGATGGCCTCCCTCCCGAGGTCCACCGGACCGTCTACAGAGTCCTGCTGGATGGCCTCCCGAGGTCCACCGGACCGTCTACAGAGTCCTGCTGGATGGCCTCCCGAGGTCCACCGGACCGTCTACAGAGTCCTGCTGGATGGCCTCCCGAGGTCCACCGGACCGTCTACACGGTCCTGCTGGATGGCCTCCCGAGGTCCACCGGACCGTCTACACGGTCCTGCTGGATGGCCTCCCGAGGTCCACCGGACCGTCTACAGAGTCCTGCTGGATGGTCTCCCTCCCGAGGTCCACCGGACCGTCTACAGAGTCCTGCTGGATGGCCTCCCTCCCGAGGTCCACCGGACCGTCTACACGGTCCTGCTGGATGGCCACCCTCCCGAGGTCCACCGGACCGTCTACAGAGTCCTGCTGGATGGCCTCCCTCCCGAGGTCCACCGGACCGTCTACAGAGTCCTGCTGGATGGCCTGCCGAGGTCCACCGGACCGTCTACAGAGTCCTGCTGGATGGCCTCCCTCCCGAGGTCCACCGGACCGTCTACAGAGTCCTGCTGGATGGCCTCCCGAGGTCCACCGGACCGTCTACAGAGTCCTGCTGGATGGCCTCCCGAGGTCCACCGGACCGTCTACACGGTCCTGCTGGATGGCCTCCCGAGGTCCACCGGACCGTCTACACGGTCCTGCTGGATGGCCTCCCGAGGTCCACCGGACCGTCTACAGAGTCCTGCTGGATGGTCTCCCTCCCGAGGTCCACCGGACCGTCTACAGAGTCCTGCTGGATGGCCTCCCTCCCGAGGTCCACCGGACCGTCTACAGAGTCCTGCTGGATGGCCTCCCGAGGTCCACCGGACCGTCTACACGGTCCTGCTGGATGGCCTCCCGAGGTCCACCGGACCGTCTACAGAGTCCTGCTGGATGGCCTCCCTCCCGAGGTCCACCGGACCGTCTACAGAGTCCTGCTGGATGGTCTCCCTCCCGAGGTCCACCGGACCGTCTACAGAGTCCTGCTGGATGGTCTCCCGAGGTCTACCGGACCGTCTACAGAGTCCTGCTGGATGGCCTCCCGAGGTCCACCGGACCGTCTACAGAGTCCTGCTGGATGGCCTCCCGAGGTCCACCGGGCCGTCTACAGAGTCCTGCTGGATGGCCTCCCGAGGTCCACCGGACCGTCTACAGAGTCCTGCTGGATGGCCTCCCGAGGTCCACCGGGCCGTCTACAGAGTCCTGCTGGATGGCCTCCCGAGGTCCACCGGACCGTCTACAGAGTCCTGCTGGGTGGCCTCCCTCCCGAGGTCCACCGGACCGTCTACAGAGTCCTGCTGGATGGCCTCCCTCCCGAGGTCCACCGGACCGTCTACAGAGTCCTGCTGGATGGTCTCCCGAGGTCTACCGGACCGTCTACAGAGTCCTGCTGGATGGCCTCCCGAGGTCCACCGGACCGTCTACAGAGTCCTGCTGGATGGCCTCCCGAGGTCCACCGGGCCGTCTACAGAGTCCTGCTGGATGGCCTCCCGAGGTCCACCGGACCGTCTACAGAGTCCTGCTGGATGGCCTCCCGAGGTCCACCGGGCCGTCTACAGAGTCCTGCTGGATGGCCTCCCGAGGTCCACCGGACCGTCTACACGGTCCTGCTGGATGGCCTCCCGAGGTCCACCGGACCGTCTACAGAGTCCTGCTGGATGGCCTCCCTCCCGAGGTCCACCGGACCGTCTACAGAGTCCTGCTGGATGGCCTCCCTCCCGAGGTCCACCGGACCGTCTACAGAGTCCTGCTGGATGGCCTCCCGAGGTCCACCGGACCGTCTACACGGTCCTGCTGGATGGCCTCCCTCCCGAGGTCCACCGGACCGTCTACAGAGTCCTGCTGGATGGCCACCCTCCCGAGGTCCACCGGACCGTCTACAGAGTCCTGCTGGATGGCCTCCCTCCCGAGGTCCACCGGACCGTCTACAGAGTCCTGCTGGATGGCCACCCTCCCGAGGTCCACCGGACCGTCTACAGAGTCCTGCTGGATGGCCTCCCTCCCGAGGTCCACCGGACCGTCTACAGAGTCCTGCTGGATGGCCTCCCTCCCGAGGTCCACCGGACCGTCTACAGAGTCCTGCTGGATGGCCTCCCTCCCGAGGTCCACCGGACCGTCTACAGAGTCCTGCTGGATGGCCTCCCTCCCGAGGTCCACCGGACCGTCTACAGAGTCCTGCTGGATGGCCACCCTCCCGAGGTCCACCGGACCGTCTACAGAGTCCTGCTGGATGGCCACCCTCCCGAGGTCCACCGGACCGTCTACAGAGTCCTGCTGGATGGCCTCCCTCCC
The DNA here is from genome assembly GCA_036785665.1 of Chirona hameri. Classification (NCBI taxonomy): domain Eukaryota; kingdom Metazoa; phylum Arthropoda; class Thecostraca; order Balanomorpha; family Balanidae; genus Chirona; species Chirona hameri. The sequence goes on along the minus strand of JAXIVJ010001447.1, from coordinate 101,905 downwards.
GAGGTCCACCGGACCGTCTACAGAGTCCTGCTGGATGGCCTCCCGAGGTCCACCGGACCGTCTACACGGTCCTGCTGGATGGCCTCCCTCCCGAGGTCCACCGGACCGTCTACAGAGTCCTGCTGGATGGCCTCCCGAGGTCCACCGGACCGTCTACAGAGTCCTGCTGGATGGCCTCCCTCCCGAGGTCCACCGGACCGTCTACAGAGTCCTGCTGGATGGCCACCCTCCCGAGGTCCACCGGACCGTCTACAGAGTCCTGCTGGATGGCCTCCCTCCCGAGGTCCACCGGACCGTCTACAGAGTCCTGCTGGATGGCCACCCTCCCGAGGTCCACCGGACCGTCTACAGAGTCCTGCTGGATGGCCTCCCTCCCGAGGTCCACCGGGCCGTCTACAGAGTCCTGCTGGATGGCCACCCTCCCGAGGTCCACCGGACCGTCTACAGAGTCCTGCTGGATGGCCTCCCTCCCGAGGTCCACCGGACCGTCTACAGAGTCCTGCTGGATGGCCTCCCTCCCGAGGTCCACCGGACCGTCTACAGAGTCCTGCTGGATGGCCTCCCTCCCGAGGTCCACCGGACCGTCTACAGAGTCCTGCTGGATGGCCTCCCTCCCGAGGTCCACCGGCACGCTGCAGAGGCGGGATTCACGATGGCATGGTAGTCTTACCTTGTCGCCATCAGACCTGGTCACCTAATAGCAGATCGTTCGTTGGATCGGACAGGATCATTGACCCGTTGACCCGTTAACCCATTGACTTATTATCCATTGAGTAACTTAACATAAGCGGTTCACCCGTTGAAACGGTATCCTGTTAATCCGTTCACCGTGAACTCGTTGAGTCCCTTAAAGTGCAGCTCTCTCAGGAATAGGTTTGCCGACACAGGATCAGTGTCTACTCGGAAAGGTGTTAGTTTCGATCTCCTAAAAACACGAGGAGGTGCACTGTTAGGATGGTCAAGCGCATTGTTAATTTTCTCCGCTCAAGTACTGTAAATTGGCGGCGCTCGTTGACCTTAGCAATATTATTTAATATTAGAAGCAGTATTATTATATTTATATATTATTACAATTTATAATTTATGTATTATATTAATTTACAATTTATTATTACAATATTATTACAACATTATTACAATATTATTACAAAATAGTATTATATTTTATATTAATATTGTAATATTACAAGCAATATTATTGTGTCTACTATTTTCGGTTGGTCAAAAAAGGGTAAGGAGCTATTGCTTGGACATTTGGCAGCGATACAATTCACATTGAGCCTCTTTAGTTGAATGTTCACTTATATTGCTTTTGCCCATTTTTTTTCGATATCGATAAAAAAACGACCGCCACATCACTATTCTACAATAAGGGTAATCAGAGGGACTAGTTGATGAAGTGTAACTACGAAACACATTTTAATAACAAAAATATGTCATTAGACGAATCGGTTTCTTAAATAATGATGTTATCAGTTTTACCGATAATGGTGGTAACTCTCTGTGGTCTACCGATAACTTGAGGTCTACCAGAGTCCTAGTGGTGTCAATCGGTTACCGAAATTTTGGTAACCGAAAAAAATGTTGTGACCGATTTGGTAATCGGTCGGTCAGGCTTATACATTTGTGGACACTTTTCGGTCAGCCTAGTCTTAAACAATTCACTTTTTGCCACACTTTTACACATTATATCCAGCAAATTTGCTCCAAATTAAATAAATGAATGCATATACTAAATAGAACACATCAAAATTATATCAATATTGAAGACATTGCTCACAAGATGAAGTGAGGTACTTACAATTAAGTATTGCATACCATTTTAAGTAGCAAGCACAAACCAGTAACCAGTATGCTCCTCCAACTTTGGCCAGATTAAATTGATTTCTTCCTATGTATGTATGCATGCAATATGTATTATGCTTCAAATTAATATGAAATGATTGAGGTCACATTTTTCCATCCTGTTTGCAATGTGTTCTCGGTCTTGCTTGCAGGATTGCTTTGCTGCTTTGCTTTACTTTGCTTCGTAAATGTGTTTGGTTCCTTTTTCACAATTATACTGTCTTTTTGAAACTGTACATGTGTGTTTTAGGATGTTAAACAAAACTATTTTTGCCAGTGTGCTATCTACATAAATAAGTATAAAATTTGAAAATCTGTCAAATTTTGGACATTTTTGGCTTCAACCCAAATCGGTCGGTATTCGGTCAACCGAAATGCCTCCCATTCGGTATCGGTTTGGAATCGGTCAGAATTTTGTTGTTGTGAAAAATGACATCACTATACCAGACCCTCCCTGTGGTATTTTAAATATCTAAGCAACTAGAGCGAATAGGGAGAAATGAGAGATATGGTTCGATTCAGAAATTTATGTTTTACAATCCCGTGTAAAACAAAAACAAATAAGCTAGGTCAGTAGACACTAGACCATTGACCTATATAAGTATAGACGAACTACTCCAGCTGTTGCGCCGCCCGGCAGCCGTTCCCGGTTGAAGCGACCCTAGCGCCGCAGCGGAGAGGGCATGAGTTAGCGCGGTAATGTTTTTGCTATGGCGGAGAGGCGATATTTGACGATAATTATCATGAACGTTCAGGCTGAATATTTGTATTCCATGTTATTCATTATGAATGTCTCTACGTTCTCAAACTTTTGCCAGTGCGCTACCTCACGCGGTTTTTGAGTTACAGGCCGACAAATATCGCCCTTCCGCCATAGCAAAAGCATTGCCGTGCTAACTCAATCCCTTCTCCGCTGCGGCGCTAGTGTCGCCTAGCGGGAACGGCTGCCGGGCAGAGTAGGTCGTCTATACCTATATATGGCAATGCACTAGACACACTCCCTTTTACACACCAACCGACAGGGGGGGGGGGGAGGGGCGAATATTCACCCCTATTTATTTTGTGAATAAAGGAACCCCGATATTTGCAAAGCTGCTCGCCCGTTAATTGCCCACACTTCGTGAAAGCTTAACACTCGCCCGGGTAGGGCAAATCACTACGTGTTCGGGTAGGGGGGAGGGGTAAGAGCCCCCGCCCTTAGCGTTTCGCCCCTAATTGAGCTAGAGCTTCGATTCAAAGACGAGCGTGTTGCTTGTGACGAGAGGAAACAGTTGATACCCTATGTTTAGGTAGTTGGGCATTAGGTGACCTCTGATGTCATGTCAATGACCCAAATATCATCAAAATTGAAAATGCGTATAAATTGAATTGTATCGGGCTAGAATCGTGAATGAGCATATCATAATGCTTAATGGGTGCCAAATTCGTAATCAGCGTCACAAAATGTCCTAAAAACTGCCAAATTACAAAAAGGTCGTGTCAGGTCATCTGAGGTTAGTGACCTCGGTTGACCTGTGGAAGCCCATGACCCCAGTAGAACATATAATTATGTAAAATGGATCCCAAATTTGAAATCAGCGTCACAAAATGTCCTAAAAACCGCCAGAAGCCCAAAAAGTCGTCTGAGGTCATCGGAGGTCAATGACATCAGTTGACCTCTGAAAAGGTCAATCAAGGTCACAATCTCAGTGGAAACCACAACTGTCACCTGACATGACCTTGAGAAACAGGTCATAGGTCACGGGTCATGTGGGTTAGAAATTCAAAAGTTTCAGAGCATGTGGGAATGTTTTTTTCTTCAAAAGTAGGGTACTGAAAGTTGCATCGAAATCGGTTGGAAACTACGCGAGTTATTCCAGAAAAACCGAGGGGGGGGGGCGGCATCTACCACCCGGGCGAGGGCTAACCTCGGGTAATCTCAGATCCGGCCACCAGGGTCACACTGGACGTGACCTAGTGACTTGTTTAAGTCACTAAAATAACACCCACAGTGTTTGACCGATCGGTTTGAAATTCACATAATTTAATCAGGTCAAAGAACCTAAAATTCTGCTGCCTCTGATTTTACTTATATCAGTAACCCAAGGTCAAGCCAAATTCCTGACCTCCCCATTGTAAGTCAACGGGAAAATGAAAATGCGTATAAATCCACAGAAATTACCAAATTTGCCCAATTTGCCACAGGATCCACCATTCCTGTGCCAAATGCAAAGATGCATGTGCTATTTTTAGCATACGACCCCTACGAGTACAACTCAGGGTCATGTTGTGTTGTTTGTCTTCAATGACTTTTCGCAAATAAAGATGGAGTTTAATGAGCAATGAAGGTTTAATGAGCAATGAAGTTTTACCATCGTATTTCGCTCGTCGAGACGCGTCCATTGATGCGAAATATATCCTTGTCCTGACCTCAGGTCAGGACAAATTTCGGATATCATCACCAACAACATTTATTTTCAGCATGGCGGAAGTATATAGATCGTGTATGTGGTGGTGCATAAGCTAGTGCTTAATCCTGGCCACCATCACCATAACTCACGCGGCACACTGGCAGACAGAGTCTCTTCAAATGGTAACTGGATCCGGTAGGGATACATGATTGTCCTAATGGACTGAACATCTCCAGCTCTCGATCGCTGCCGTTATTTATAGTGGTCGTTCACCGGTAATGTGACGCGCAGAATGGGGTAAACTCACTGGTCGGACAGTAACTGGGGTGACTCCTGATATGGCAGGACACCGCTAGAAGCAGAACACAACACATACTTACCCAGAATCGTTTGCAGGCGTTGTAATTATTCATGTGAAGCTCGCATTTGCTCTTGTCGTAACCATTAGTGTCCATGCACTTCTGGACTTTCTTTTGTTCCTGGAAGAAAGGAAACGAAACCATGTATTATCCAAAAATATCGTGTATCCAATTATTTTGCTTCCTTTGTCGGTTATCATAAACCGCATTAAGATCATAAACCGTATTAAGAAATCGATAACAACATTATCAAAAACATTTTCCTACAACTGTCCTACATTTTCCTACAAATTCGTAGCCCGCTAAGAGTATTACTAAATCTTTAAACTAATAAATTTTGTTGTTGCCTGTGTTACACACATCCAAAACGGAAGAAAACTGAAAAAACATCTTACACATGACACTCAAATGGTTACAGCAAATCGAGAGAAAAAATATTAGACGCAACGGTAAAACTGTCACCCTATCAGTCTTCCACTCCATGTCAAATAATACCGCAGCCTAACACAAAGCTTTAGGGGCGGTGCAGCACGGGTAGGAATATGCTCTTACAAGACGAAGTGTCTGAGTGACGTCACAGTCAGTCAGTTACGGGGCTCAAGCGAGTAGCGAATCTGTATACCATGAACACCTAGTGTCAGGCACCATGGATACAGATCTGCTACCAGTCTCGTGATTATCATATCAAACGTTCCTTGTTCCGTGTGATGTTCTAGTAACCTTGTAATGTAGCGCTGGGGTTTTCCGGGAATGGCGGGGTATTCACCCCCCCCCCCTCCCCCCTAAATCCGTGTGAATTATCTACCAATGTAGACACCGTAAGAGAAGACTTAAGCAGGACAAATTTAGTCAAAGCTTTCAAGCGATTGAAGCTTCACAACTAAACCAAGATGATGCAAGGTCTGACCGGAGAAGGGTTTCGGTCACAGTCGGGTCTTGAAAAATAACAACTAAGGGGAATTGGGAAAAATAAAAGACATGGTTCGATTCAGAAAACAATGTTCTACAATCCCGCGTGAAAACCCCCCAAATAAGCAATGTCAGTGACACACTGCCTTTAAGCCGATGCTATGAGATGAGATGAGTGATGTCGACTATGATCTATTATAGACGAAGTTTACAGTAAGAAATTACCTTGAAAGAATTGAATCATGGTTCTAAAATAGAGCAAATTAAAATAATTGACTATGTCATAGTCACATAGCTGCATACAATCGCGTCCAATTCCAGACATTTAAGTAATCCTATGATACGTAGATCCTCAGGGGTTGTTGAGCTGTCTGATATGAGAGTCCATACTCACAGACAAGCAGGGATTATTGATATGACTCATCTGTGAGCCAGCGCGTATGTTTCGTTGCCTCTCCTCCTCTGTGGTAGCCTTGGGTAGATTACCAGCATTTCTGTTCATCTGGAAGACTATACAGCAAATGTCGCGCTGAAAAGGAGAACGGCATCACGACACTGTACGGATAGGATTTTCGGTATCGACGTATCGACGGCGAGACTTTTTGGGTATCGGCCGATACTTTTGCCGATACCAAACGTGCTTGTGTCGATACCTTGCCAATACCTGCCTCAAGCCAGACTCGCAATCGTCAACAAACACTTGGAGAAAGCATACAAAGTGGCGAGTGAACATTCTGAATCAGTAATGCTAAGAACTGCTACACTACTTTCCTGAACTACGTTTCATGATGACCGGGTGATTGTTAGCATCGCGTTTGAGATAGGATTTATAAAGTACTAAATACCAGAGGCCCGGGAGCGTTTTCAAAGTTGAGCGTGCACAAAAATTGACCAGCCTCTCCATTTTACTTCGTGGATTTCAACCTTTGCAATTCAGCTTACGTTATAACACCATACTCAAGCTGAATAATCAAAACGGAGGCTTAAATTCAAAGAGATTTCAAATCTGGCCCTAAAATTTAAGCACAGATGCGTTCTTTTGCGCTTATTCTGACCCAATGAAACCGTGACAATGCTGACAATCAACATGAAGCATAAAACACATTTTTAAGAATCAAAACTCAGCTGGGGCATTCTACGTCAGATCGGACGAAGCCATAAGACTCTACATGTCAGATTTTGATAATCGTCGTAGGGGTTATCTGGGCCGGAGATGCACGCTGTTGAATTGCTAGCCTCGTCTGATAATCGTCGTAGGGGTTATCTGGGCCGTAGATGCACGCTGTTGAATTGTTAGCCTCGTCTAATAATCGTCGTAGGGGTTATCTGGGCCGTAGATGCACGCTGTTGAATTGTTAGCCTCGTCTAATAATCGTCGTAGGGGTTATCTGGGCCGTAGATGCACGCTGTTGAATTGTTAGCCTCGTCTGATAATCGTCGTAGGGGTTATCTGGGCCGTAGATGCACGCTGTTGAATGGTTAGCCTCGTCTGATAATCGTCGTAGGGGTTATCTGGGCCGTAGATGCACGCTGTTGAATTGTTAGCCTCGTCTGATAATCGTCGTAGGGGTTATCTGGGCCGTAGATGCACGCTGTTGAATTGTTAGCCTCGTCTAATAATCGTCGTAGGGGTTATCTGGGCCGTAGATGCACGCTGTTGAATTGTTAGCCTCGTCTGATAATCGTCGTAGGGGTTATCTGGGCCGTAGATGCACGCTGTTGAATGGTTAGCCTCGTCTGATAATCGTCGTAGGGGTTATCTGGGCCGTAGATGCACGCTGTTGAATTGTTAGCCTCGTCTGATAATCGTCGTAGGGGTTATCTGGGCCGTAGATGCACGCTGTTGAATTGTTAGCCTCGTCTGATAATCGTCGTAGGGGTTATCTGGGCCGTAGATGCACGCTGTTGCATTGTTAGCCTCGTCTATCGAACGGTTTTTGAGTTAAGGCCTCGGGCAGCTTTCAATGTCGTGCAAAACTCCTAATTTTCAGCAGGCAATATCTCTCATATAAATCATGCGAGTCATATCAACCTGGATAGCATAAGAATCGTCAGGAGCCATACATTAATATGACATAATCATTAATCATTGCTTGGAAGTTAGAAAACTTTGGAATTTCGACACGTGACCTGAGTCAGGTCACGTAAGTGATTTCATAATGTTGCCGTTTAAAATCCGTATTTGTTTCATTTTTCCGTAATTGTTTCAATTAACTTCGATGGTTACAAAATGGAGATAGTTTTTTTTCTCTAATTGTTTTTTATATGGACTTGCGAGCAAAAAATAAGGGTCACCAGAACGTTTCTGGTAATAACTTTGCACTTAATTGTACCAGAGAGCTTAACTTAATGATAATGACATTATATTTGTTTTGTCGAGCTGCATTCAATGGCGCATATAAGATGGCCCCGCAGGCTGCTCCATGACCTAAAGGTCAATTGACCTGAGGTTGATTTCCCAATTGACCTGACTTGATGTAGACAATTTTTCTCTTTTTATATGACAAATGTAAACGTTTGTATATCTCTAGAAGACATTTTTAGCTATTTTTTGTACCATCCTCGGTCAGTCAATAGAGGTGAGAAAATGTAATGGCATTAGTATCAACAGCGCCTCTTTCGACACAATATTGAATGATGCCATCACGTGATCTGGACCACTGAATGGAATAGGTTGTCACGTGAGCTGAAGGGTCTGCACCCTTCCAGTTTCCACTTACAAAAAAGAAACAATCACGAAATTTAACTGAGAACATCATGAAATCAGGCAGGGCGTATTTTAAGTTTTTTTTCACGGCGTCCCAAAATGAAAAAAGGGCACACCCTGTTGTCGGAAAGGGCACGTGGAGGCAGGCTGAAAAAGTCACTTTGTACCAGTGGTGGATCTAGGTTTTCTAGTGGTGGATTAAGGTGGGGTGGGGGTGGGTTGCTCCGCGAAGGTAGTCACAAGCAGTCACAAGAAGTCTTTAGAAATCTGTCAAGGGGCCAAGCCCTCAAGAGGGCGCCATAACCCCACATGAGGGTGCCGTCAGCGAAAAATTGTTGAGCGGCGGGAGGGAGGGGGGCAGCGGGAAGTTGTTGAGCGGGGATCGGAGGGTTATAATGATTAGAGATTTTCAAGTAATTTACCTACCGATTTTTTTTATTGTGGGGGAGGGGGGATTTCCCATTTCCGCCACCATAGATCCGCCGCTGCTTTGAGCACGGGCGGACCCAGAACCGCAGAAAAGTTGATTTAGGGGCCAAAACCAATAAATTCTGTTAAAATAAAATAAAAATCACCAGAGTTCGCTTTCTTGTGCATTAGTACCTAACTCCTTTGAAACAAATTCCCTCTTAAAATGCATAGATTTCAATAAAAGCAGGAAATGTGATAATTTTCGGCCGATTTTGGTCACAATAGGGGTTATGGCCCCGATCGTCCCATAGAATCCACATTTGGAATTTTATTTCGATAGACGGATTCTACAGATGATTAGAGGATCCCCTAAATGCCGCCAGTGCAGGGGGAGGGGTGATGCCACCCCTTGGTTTTCGTAAACAACTGGCATTTTTCATTCGATTTTGACAAAAATTTCAGTGGCCTACTTTTGAACAATTTGACACGTCCCCCGTAAATTTTGAAATCCTCTGACCCATGACCTATGACCTGTTTATAGAGGTCATGACATACGAATGCAGTGTACCGCCACACTGATCGTAATTCGTGCATTTCCGACTCGTCGTTTTTCAGGAGCATAAGAGTAAGTGTAATAAGATGACATCTATGTGTTCCACTGAGGTTATGACCATTCAGAGGTCAGCCGAGCAGGGGTTTCGCCACGGGGGACGTGTCCCCCATTGTTGAGTCAGGGGGATTATCCCCCCCCCCCCCATTTTCCCTGACCTGACGAACAACTATAAACTAACCTCTGGTGATCGGGTTTTCGGGGTTTCGTATGCGCTAATTTCCAATGTGGTATCCATTTTACATCATGTAGGCTCCTTTAATGTGTTCAATGCTAGATTGATATCTGTAGTTTCCAGCCGGTCGTGGCATTCTAGTGACTTCCTGTCAAAGTCAGGGGCCTCAGGTCAAAGTCTGAAAGTCAGTGACCTGAGGTCAAAGTCGGAAGGTCTACAGCGAACTCAGCACAGTGGAATCATTCCACTGACGAAGGGAAATGCGCTGCATTACGATTCACGGCTCTGGCTCGATTTGAATTCAATCCCCACGAACATAAACAATTCTTATGAAATCTAGGTCATTGTCCTGACCTCAGTAATCGTCAAAGATCTTATGACCTTAAAAGAAAATTTGCAATAGCTTCCTCCCGTAGCAAGCAACACGCTCATTTTTAAGTCGCGGCTCTACCTCAATTACCAACGGGCGAAGCACCAAGGGGGATCGTACCAACCCCTTCCTGTGCGGTCACGCAGGTTTTGGACGCCACACTGGCGAGGGTTAAACAGCAGTGACTTTATAAATGTTCCTTAGAGCACCCTCTACAGTCCGACGCGGGTCCTCTACTTATCGGTAGATAGTCATCTGCAGATCAACAGGATACCTATAAATGAGACAGATAACCATATACCGTGAGGACACTGTAAGAAAATGAGAGTTCAGCCATCAGCTGAGAGACCTTGGACCGCGTGAGGAGCCTTCGGCAGGTCTGGAGGGTCCCTGCTAGACTGTGAGGCCACTAGAGGGTCCCTGCTAGACTGTGAGGCCACTAGGCCTCTTTAAGAGCGCTTTGCATGAGTTTGAGAAAAGCCCAGCCGCTTTTGAAAGGGTCCTTTACCGGTCTGATTATCGGGCCTGAGAGGGCCTTAGCCGGTCAGTGAGGGTACTCGGCCCAATATCGGCCTGTCGGAGAGGGTCGTCTGTCGACCTGAGAGGATCATTCAGGCTTGAGGAGGCCGCCTTCTTCCAGGTATATGGGGCCCTTGCACGATCTGAGGGGGACCTCTGTCGGCCTGAGAAAGCGCTCGGCTTATCTGAGAGGATATTTCCTTGTCTGAGAGGGTGCCGGTCTGAGAGGATATTTCCTTGTCTGAGAGGGTGCCGGTGTGAGACGATTCTCGGTCGATCTGCACGCTGAGAGGGTGCCGGTGTGAGACGATTCTCGGTCGATCTGCACGCTGAGAGGGTGCCGGTGTGAGACGATTCTCGGTCGATCTGCACGCTGAGAGGGTGCCGGTGTGAGACGATTCTCGGTCGATCTGCACGCTGAGAGGGTACCGGTGTGAGACGATTCTCGGTCGATCTGCACGCTGAGGGGGTGCCGGTGTGAGACGATTCTCGGTCGATCTGCACGTGCCCTCAGGCGGTCTAAAAGGCCCTCGTCAGGTTTGAGAGAGTATTTTTAGGCGTGGTGTTGTCCTAGGCCAGTCGGGGAAGATCTTCGCTAGGCGTGAACGGACGCTTGCCAAGCCTGCAGGGGTCTTTGTCAGGTCTGAGAGGGCCTGAACGGGTTCGGTCAGGCCTGAAAGGGTTCGGTCAGACCTGAAAGTGCATGGTCAGACCTGAAAAGGCTTGACGATGCTTATGAGGGCCATAGCCAGACTTCAAAGGCCCTCACAGTAGTCTGAGAGGACCCTTGCCAGACCTCAGAGGGTCCTATGCCGGTCTGAGAGGACCTTCAAGGCACCCGAAAGCAAGACCCTAAGGGCACCGGAAGGGCACAGGGCAGTGCACAGGGCAGGACAGGGCAGGTCACAGGACAGGGCAGGGCACAGGACAGGGCAGGGCACAGGACAGGGCAGGGCACAGGACAGGGCAGGACACAGGACAGGGCAGGACACAGGGCAAGGCACAGGGCAGGGGGCAGGGCACAGGGCAGGGCACAGGGCAGGGCACAGGGCAGGGCACAGGGCAGGGCACAGGGCAGGGCACAGGGCAGGGCACAGGGCAGGGCACAGGGCAGGGCACAGGGCAGGGCACAGGGCAGGGCACAGGGCAGGGCACAGGGCAGGGCAGGGCACAGGGCAGGGCACAGGGCAGGGCACAGGGCAGGGCACAGGGCAGGGCACAGGGCAGGGCACAGGGCAGGGCACAGGGCAGGGCACAGGGCAGGGCACAGGGCAGGGCACAGGGCAGGGCACAGGGCAGGGCACAGGGCAGGGCACAGGGCAGGGCACAGGGCAGGGCACAGGGCAGGGCACAGGGCAGGGCACAGGGCAGGGCACAGGGCAGGGCACAGGGCAGGGCACAGGGCAGGGCACAGGGCAGGGCAGGGCACAGGGCAGGGCACAGGGCAGGGCACAGGGCAGGGCACAGGGCAGGGCACAGGGCAGGGCACAGGGCAGGGCACAGGGCAGGGCACAGGGCAGGGCACAGGGCACAGGGCACAGGGCACAGGGCACAGGGCACAGGGCACAGGGCACAGGGCACAGGGCACAGGGCACAGGGCACAGGGCACAGGGCACAGGGCACAGGGCACAGGGCAGGGCTGTCAGTGCGGAGACTGCAGTATATGTTGCAATGCTGCATATGCTTTGCAGTATCAAGCTCTCTGGCACATATCATGTCACATACTTTTCATCCTACTTGTTTCTGTGATGACCACCTGTGACGAATGCAGCTCTTCTTTAGGAAACGATAAGATTAGTCACGCCAAAGTTAGGGAGGCGCCGTCCCCGGTCCCGAAATTGGGAGGGGCAAGCGCCCCCTCTGCCCCCCCCCCCCCCACACACACACCCTGTTCCAAGGTCTATGCAAGAGCCATGCCCCCCTCAAAATGCATGCAATTGGCCAAACATTGACACATTTTCCGATTTGAAAGGAAATATAAGCAAGCTTTATGACAGCAAGTTTGTTTCAAATCAGCTATTAGTGGATAAGGAAATTAAATTCGACGAGTTTTTACAATAGTGTGAAACTTTTTTGGAATTTTCCCTCCTCCCAACCAGCTTGCTTTCCTGCTCTGGATCCACCCTTGAACGATGATGGTCCTGGGTCCACCCTTGAACGATGATGGTCCTGGATCCACCCTTGAACGATGATGGTCCTGGATCCACCCTTGAACGATGATGGCCAAGCAGACAGTCACTACCATGAGTGTAGTTTCTCATTCAGTTGGGGGGGGGGAGGGCAATTCCCCACCAAATTTGTAATAAAAAATCCAACTTAAACCACCAAGCTGGAATGAAGCTTGATTTGCCAGAGCTACACAACCACCCACCCATTTTTTTTAATGATTCAGCCATGACTGGTACTAAGTGAATTTGTTTCATAACATGCTTTTATGAAGAACCTTGTTGCCAATTGCAATTTTTGAAATTGGAAAGTGAGATGAATGATATAACTGGTGAATTGCATATTAAAACATCAGAACATAGGTACCTAACATGTTCAGTAATCACAATAGAAATGTGAATGAGATACAGATGTTTGACTAGTTCCTTAACATTGGGCTAATGTGAAATGCTGCCGCCACCTCACTTCTCAACTATATTATAAAACCATTGAAATCACTAATCAAGTTGATGTGCTCAATATCAATCAATCAATATCATATCAATATCAATCAATCATATAAATTCTGTAAAATAAGTAATAATATAATATACCTACATATAATTTGCTAGGGGATGAAATTTATCTCTATGAATAATAACTCAATAACAAAAAAATGTATCCAAGTTCAGTGTGCTTTTGCCATTCATAATACATGTTGTAACCAACCATGGTGGGAGATGCAACCAGTGTTGGATTTTTCATTTCATGACCTGGTCCCGGAGAGTAAAAATCCAAAGGTGGAGAGTAAAATTGCATTGTCAGGCAAGTTAAGATTTTCATTTTTGTTTTAATTATTTTACTTGGAAAGTAAAAAATCCTGATTTGTAATAGATATTAAACCCTTGTGAGGAAAATTGAATTATATTTTAACTACAATGCCGGGAAGATCAGGCGAAAAGAGAGCAAATTTCCTGAACAAATATGAAGAGAGCAAAACTCTTTGGACCCAAAAAGTCCAGAAAATAACCCAAATTCCAAGGCTGGATGCAACCTGCCCCCAAAAGAGGGATACATTGCATCACTCTCAGAACCGTTTTCAAAGGGTCACTGAAGTCAGGTATTTTTGTTAACAGTAAGCAGATACTCATTCTGGTATGGCAAGGACACATTTTCCTAAAGTAGTAACCAAATTCTACCACTGTAGCTCAGTTGGGAGAGCGCCAGACTTCTGACCTCACCCGGTAGTGGCAGCCTGGGTTCGAGTCACTTCAGCGCTTGCTGTTTTCCCCTGACTGGGATGGCCTGTGGTCGGTGGCAGCGGTCGCACTCAAGGTCAGGTGACGTCAGAGGGTGGGGCAAACTGTGTCCAGGTATGTCAGGCATGTAAAACTTTAGCTTCTAAATTCTGCCGGACGCCAGGAATTGCTTGATCGGGTGGTAGGGGTCTGGGCCTGCGCAACAAGCTATGCTTAGCATGGGCCTGACCTTGGAAATCCATCCATTAAAAAAGCATAGACTAAATATAAAAAATGGATATCTTACACAAATCAGCAGGTAAGAAGGTAAGAAGGTAAGGAGCAGGTAGCAGGTGAAAATGGATGCATTCATCCCTGGTCTCCCATATGCACTGGAAAAATGTGCAGTGCACAATGCCATTATAGTAAATCTACCCAGCAATGTTAGCACTTGGGTAAATTTCTGATATTGACAACAATGTAAGGGCATCTCTCCTTCTGCTATCACCCTGACTACCAGGTACAAAATAGGTAGTAATTGGTCATGTTCATGTCATTTGTTGTCAGTCCTTCATGCAGAGCTACTCAATGTCTCAGATTGAAAGCATAAGCAGATGGCATAGAAACGGGGGGGACCAGGGGCTATGGCCGCCACTTTTTGGTCAAAATGTTTGCTAAAATCTTTAATTTTGCTTACTAAGGACAAATAATGGACAAATTAAGACAGCCCAAGGTAGATCAAGATGAGAGGAGCTCAAATCTTCAAATACATTTTGCATAGAGGGGTTGGGTTCCTCAAGATGTCAAAAGTTGTGTTTACTGGTGCAGATTGCTATTGAATTTCAAATAAAGTTGTTTTGAATCATATCAAATATTGACTGAGTTCTTCATGACATGAGGATTGTGAGGACGGCCCATTGACAAATCAGCGACAGGGGGATGAGAAACTTCTGGGGAAAGCATGATATACTCCAGAGCATTGAACTGTGACTGTGTGATGTGTGGTACAAAACACAATATAATGACATGTAGAAGTCATTGACATCAGCAGCAGTTCCTTAGCCTGAGGCACTCCATGAGGCGTTCTTGAGGATCCTCACACAGAACACTGCCAAAGTTTTACTGCCCCCCCCCCCCCCCCCCCACACACACACACACTCTGCACGATGTTCGTACATTTCTGCATTAGCAGCAAAATGTAAAAACAGCCAGACTATGACACACCTACATACCTTCCTCAGAAAACGTTGGTCAGACGTGTGAATTACTACAAGGCAATCGAAGCCCTAAATGAGACAAAATAGTAGAATGTTCATCCGGTTATAGCGCCTTGGATCATCCCATGTCAATGTTACATACTCCATGAACAACATTTGCCTACCGACTTGGTTTATTTATAATTCCATAAATGTGACACCTGCGCAGTATCTGTCAATAAAGCCTAATGACAATCCGCTGATTTTATTCCCTCTTGTGAAATGTTTCGGGAAAGGTAATGAAGTATTATATGACAAAACATATATTTTTTTCGCTAAAAACTAAGATAAAATCGTGTAATGACTAATGAACCATCAACAATTTAAGTGAAGAAAATTGATACATGAAATTCCTGGCTCACGCTGCTACTCGTAGTAAAACTCTACGACATTCAGGGCCAGTAGAAAAGAAGAATGGCGCGAGTCCCATGCTTTGACACTATGGCATGTGCTACCAGCTTGTTCTACCGGTTAGCTATAACCCTGTGATTGGTCAGTGATCATCAATGAACTCTTACTATTGCGACGTAGTAAATACCACGTGCGCAGCAGTGAGGATCAAAACAAAGTGCTGTGTTGGGCTCAGGGGCAACATGGATCACAATCTGCGACCACCTCCGATTTGTGTGACTATCTGCCAGCTTAAGTGATTTTGGAGTGACTCAATATATCGCTGGAGGCTCAATCCGCCCGGAAAAAGGATTTTCGTCGTGGTTTCTGGGAAGGAGGTCACATGCGGAGGTGACGACGCCCTTTCATGACTCAGGTAAGTCAGTTGTGTATGTTCTATATTAATTCACTTTTATTTTGACCGTGGAGGAATCGAAAATATATAAAAATACATTGATTAATTTTATCATGGTATCGTGAGAGTGCAATTAACTCGTAGACAGTGACCATGACGGCGAAACAATGACCTCGGACGAAATGGGGTTCCGCGTGGCAGTGGAAATTTACGCCATCTTGATCAGTATCAACGCGGTCAGGCCTAATCCCTTTTGCTCGTTTTTGTTACGTTATGCAATATTGTCCTGCTGCATCTGTCATCTGAGCGGTAGTTATGAATATTTTAGGATGGTCGGTCTCGCATGGTGCAGAGTTTGCTATTCAGTTGGCAAGCCTTTGCCCAACATAGTATGATTTCTCTTGCTAACGTCTCTTTTTCAGATTCAAAGCTCTTCTGTCGTTTAAAGTGACATTTTCTTAGGTAACTCTATACTAATTTGGCACTTTGCTTCACCAACTTTTGTTTAGAAAGCTCCACATATGGTCGGCAGTCAATTGTCAAACTTTGCATCGTGATCGTGGGTAGGATCAGGCGCGCATGGAACATGTCTAGGCGATTATGAGTCTGCAGATGCTCACTGTAGCGAATCACAGAGCTGCCCGCGAGTTACTGGGGGGGGGGGGGGGGGCTATTCCCCTACCCCTTCCCGTTATTTCGCAATATCTCCTAAACCAACACGAGTATCGTCACCAAACTTTCAGTACCCTCTCTCACATCAATTTTACACATGTTGGCAAAAGGAAAAGGATGAGCTTATGATAGGTCAACCGGGAATAAAGTCAGAGTGACGTCATGTTCTGCGGTTTTTGTTAAAAAATAAGTTTGCGAAAAACGCTGTCAAAAGTACTATTTTTAAGATAAATTCAATTGTAATATATAAAATGACTGACAATAGACTCAGCTATCATACTGCTATCTTGTATTTTCGAGTTTAATTGAAATAAAAAAAAAATATAAAGGATTGTTTTTTATTGCAATATGTTCAAAAAATTATGAGTTATCCAAAAACCGGAATATGTGATCGATGTCCGGTGAATATGTGTACACAATTTGAAGTCGATATCGTCAAAAATGACTGACTTATGACCTTTCAAAGACAAAAATCGACAACTTCTCACAGCATTACCATGCATAGAATATGCATTTCAATTTTTGCTTGTTACTTCTATTTCTATGGAACAAACCATGTTCTAAGGTCATTTTTCGCGTTTTAGACGAAAAACGAACCCATAAACATGTGTTTCAACGCCTAATGACCGTACTCGGCAGTTTGACCTCTCGACCTCGGATGACCTTGACCTGACCCAAGGCCATCAAAAGCTTATAATGGTACTTAGAAGTGTCAGACACACGAATCGTACCGATTTATTGGCTGCTTAGGCGTTTAATATGGCAATTTTGCGCGACAATTCCATCCACCGCGACCTTTATGACACGGTCAAACATTATGTCTTTGACGTGATCTGTGACGTCATCGGTGACCCGAGGTCAACAATATTAGGTTTCCTTCGACACATTTCCAGGGATAGGTATGGAATTCCGTTTGCGTTTTTGAATCGGTCCATTAGGTCGGAGATCAGAGGGGGGAAATAGCCCCCCCCCCCCCCCCCAGTAAGTCGCGTTATGAAAATACCCCAGTAACTGCCGGGTTAAAGGGAAATAATGATTTTGATTTATTTTTCTGCCGGTACCAGTCATGCCCGGACACGATGGTGGCGCCACCAGCGACCATAAAGACATAAAGACATAAAAGAAAAGTGCAACAAAGAGCCTCTTGGGCCCATCCGAGGTTGCACCCCACCCCACCCACACCCACACCCACCCCCACCCCCACCCCCACCCCCACCCCACCCCACCCCCCCCCCCCCCCCCACCCCCTCCACCAGTCTCGCCCCTTCAATTCACCTTACTCTACCTGCATAAAAGAAGGCTAATCCCACGAGTATTTATGAACTAATCCCTTCTCTGTAAAGTATTTATCTAATCTAATTTTGAAGGAAGCAAGTGTCACTGCATCAGCGACATCCCCTGGTAGCATATTCCAATGTCCTACAACCCTTCTACTGAAAAATGACTGTCGTAGCCTAGTCCTACTTTGTTTCATAATGAGTTTATGCTGATGACCTCTACCTCGATTTTCCCTATTGAACTCAAACATACCCTTTAAATAACCAGAATGCTGACTATTTACAAATTTGAAGACTTCAATTAGATCTCCTCTTAGCCTTCTATATCTAAGTGAAAACATACCCAATTTCTTTAATCTATCTTCATAAGGTAAACTACCAAGACAATTAACCATTTTTGTTGCCCTTTTTTGAACTCTTTCTAACAACCAGCAATCTTTCTCATATGTTGGAGACCAGGCTTGTACACAATACTCCAAATGTGGTCTAACGTATGCACAATACAGTTTTGTTATTACCTTTTCACTCTTGTAGGAAACATTTCTGTTAATGGCCCCTAGAATTCTAAGTGCCTTTTTCCTAGCTTCTACAACCTGGTCTGACGCTGATAGTCTATTGTTTACCACGACACCTAAATCTCTTTCCTTTTCAATCTGCTCCATTTTCTGCCCACCCATTTCATACCTATGTTTACTGCTAACCCGTCCAGCGTGCATAATCTTACATTTACTCAAATTGAATTTCATCTGCCATGCTTCAGACCACTCAACTAGCTTGTCCAGATCTGATTGAAAAACATCCTGATCATGTTTTCCTCTAATAATCCTGACAACTTTTAGATCGTCTGCAAATTTCAAGACTTTGCTGTCTATACTGTTCTCAATTGCATTCACAAATATTATAAAAAGCAATGGGCCCAGGACTGAGCCCTGTGGAACCCCACTGAGAACCTCCTTCCATTGTGATTGGCACCCATTCAATATAACCCTTTGCTGGCGTCCTGAAAGCCACGTTTCTATCCAATCCAGAATCTTGCCCCTGATCCCATGAATTTTAAGTTGCAACCCCAGTCTTGTATGGGGGACTTTGTCAAATGCTTTACTGAAATCAAGAAAAGCTACATCTAGCTGTTTACCCTGATCAAAGCTATCTGTTGCAACATCCAAAAACTCCAGAAGATTAGTTAAACAAGAACGGCCCTTCCTAAAGCCATGCTGTGTATCCTTGATGAGTTCATTTTGCTCCAAGAATTCAACAATCTTATCTTTGATGATTGATTCAAGCACTTTGCAGACTAATGAGGTCAGACTAACTGGTCTATAGTTTTCCTCTTTACTTCTATCTCCCTTTTTATGAATAGGAACAACATTTGCTCTTTTCCAATCAAGTGGAATTTTACTATCTGCAAGTGATTTAGAAAATATTATGGCTAATGGAACCGACAACTCCCTTTCAGATTCTCTTAAAAGTCTAGCATGGATTTCATCAGGTCCTTCTGCCTTGTTAGGCCTTACTTTCTTTAGATATTCTAGAACAAGTTCACTACTTATGCCACCTAGCTCTCCTATAGTCTCCTCTGTCTCTAGCTCAGGCTGAAGTGCTGCAATACTACTCTGGTCCTCGATAGTAAAGACAGATTGAAACTGATCATTAAGCACTTCAACCATTTCACTGTCCTTGCTAACTAACACATCATCTACCTTAAATGGACCTATATTTTTGGAAACTGTACTTAACTTATAAAAACTGAAGAACTTCTTACTATCTGCATTACAATGTCTAGCTAAATCAAGTTCCTTTGCCCTTTTAGCTGCTCTGACCTTTTTCTTAACTGAATTTCTTGCATTCTGGTAGGCCTTCTGATTTATATCTAGTGAAGATCCCTTCAAAATGCCAAATGCACTTCTTTTAGCTTGTATAGCACTCCTTACTTCTGGGGTAAGCCAAACTGGATTGCCCCTGGTTCTGTTACGTTTGTGCCTGAGGGGTATATGCCGATTTTGAATTTGGCTTAATCTAGCTTTGAAAACATTCCAGGCCTCACATGCATCTAAACCTGCCAACTCAACGTTCCATTTTATCTGTGCGAGGTCATTTCTAATACCATCAAAATCAGCCCGGCTGAAGTTTGGAACCATAATAAGGTTATCTTTGGGCCTCATTTCTGATGAGATATTGAATTTAACCATATTGTGATCACTGGTTCCTAGACCTGCACAAATACTTATGTCACTAACTAGATCACTGTTGTCTGAGAATACAAGGTCTAGAATGGAGCAATGTCTGGTTGGCTCTGTTACAAACTGATGCATGAAAAGCTCCTCTTCAAAGATTTGCCTATACAACCTACACTCATTTGTTTCCTCTGCTATACTTTCGTATCCTCTTAAGTTAAAATCTCCCATAATAAGACACTGAGCCCGAAAGTTCCTACGTATTTCCTCACAAATATCTTGATCTGTTTCAGCTTGGGAGTTCCTTGGAAGATTCCCTGGTCTGTAAAATGCACCAACCTTCAAAGACCAGAACCAGATTCTGAACTAACTGCCGAATTCTAACCAACCGACAAACGTTCTCGCAAATGGACGATAAACCAAACGCTATTTTCAATTACCCATGCTTCAAGAAAATACTGCAGCTCTCATTGTCGACACGCCTGCTGTGGTCTGGAAGCCGAACCATAGTATTTGGAGCTGACATTTTGAGGATGAAAGTGGGAAACGCAACACAACAAAATGCAGATCACGTATTAACGATGTCCAATTAATTACAGCAAGGCATGGCGTTAGGCCGCAGCAGTACTTATTACATTACAACGAACTCCTTCTTCCAAAATTACCGGACATTCGCACTGATGTTTCCCTTCGGTCTCCAGAAATGCTATGTTTTACTGAGACCAATCTGAAGTCAACGACGCCAGACCGATTTATTACAATTCCAGGGTATCGCCTTTTTCGGCTGGACAGAAAAACAGTACGTAAAAAATCTGGAGGAGGGGTCGCAATATTTGTGAAGGAACATTTATCCGCCAATATAATTAAAGTGAAAACGACTGGATCAGACTCTCATGTAGAGGCGCTCTGGGTCAAGGTGAAAATAGACAAAAAGAAAGCAGCCACTTTGGCTTGTGTCTATCGACCACCTTCATCAAACCACGCTCAAATTCAAGCGGATTTCAACGATTTAGAGGAACAAATCCAACAAATAATTACGGCCTCTTCATCTCACCGTATCATTTTAGCGGGTGATCTGAATTCAGACCCTCAAACAAATCCAGCAGCAAATGAAAGGCTTCGGGAATTAGAAAGGTACGGGCTGAACTGTGTAGTACGCGAACCTACCTTTTATCGTGACCGTACGCGCTCATTACTTGATGTTGTGCTGATGTCTGATTCGTTGTGTAATGACCGATCACTAACAATGTGTTCTGTCCAAAAATGTGATTACGCGAGCCACCACCGTCGCGTATGTGTGGGAGTAACGGTGCCCCGAGCCAGACAAAGGGCGCAGTACAGGACGGGCCGGAGATGGCGAACATTCGATAATGGTGCGTTTTTGACTGATGTAAGGAACATTGGATGGCACTCTGTTGTAAAACAAAATGAAACATGTCAACAGCAGTGGGAGGCTTTTTCAAATACGCTTAACGAAAGGTTAGACTTCCATGCTCCTATCAGAAAATTTAGAGTTCACAACCCCCGTCCCCCACCGGTTTCGAATGAAACCCTCAATCTGATGAAGCAGCGCAAACGATATAAAGAAACAAACGATCCAGCGTATCAGGAAATCAACACATTAACTAAACGGGCGATTCGCAAAGACTGTCGGGCAGATATAGCAAACCGCGTCCACAACTCAACATCCTCGTCATTGTTTCAGAACTTAAAATATGTAATTGCACCTAAACGTGGATACACAAAGCAACCGCAAAATTTAACACCAGATGACCTGAACGATTACTTTACAGCAGTAGGTACACACACTAGAGACGAGGTGGTTGCCGACTTCGACCGTTCGGGCCGAGAGAAGCTTTTTACTCGACTACCTAGGGTCAACGCTGGGTCAATGAGGCTCACACCAGTCACGTTGACTGAACTAAGGTGTGCTTTATTTTCACTACCCAACAAAGACTCTTCAATAGAAGGCGACGTCCCAATCCAAATTTTAAAACTGACATTTGATGCAATTGGACGCTACCTTTTACGTATCATTAACACTAGCTTTGTCTCTGAAACCGTGCCCTCTGCCTGGAAAAGGGCGACCGTCATTCCTCTATTTAAAAGAGACGATCCATCTAAAGCATCAAATTTTAGACCTATCACGAAAGTTCCTGGTATATGCAAAGTAGTAGAAAAGTTAGTACAAAAACAGTTGACAAGCTACCTCCAGAGCCAAAATCTATTGAGCGAAGATCAACATGGTTTCTTGCCGCAACATTCGACATGTACCGCCCTATTGACAATGACTGACGAAATTCTCAGGGGCATGGATCGATCCCAAATTTCCATATTGGTTCTCATTGATTTGAGTCGCTGCTTCGATGTTATTGATCACAAAACGCTCATTAATAAATTAGAATTGTTGCAAATTTCATCAGGCTGGTTTAAAAGCTACCTACACGGACACGTACAACGGGTTAAAGTAGGGGAAAGTTTTTCAAAGCCACTTCCTATCACAATTGGGACTTTCCAGGGTACTTGTCTCGGCCCATTACTGTACAACATTGCTAGCAACGATCTCGCATGCCACATTCCAGCTAAAATCAATGGCTTCAAGGTCACATCGGTGCGTTATGCCGATGACACACAGCTCGCTGTCACAGGCCCTCGAGATCAAATTGGGGAACTACAAAGGAGCATGGAAGAGTTGCTAGTAACGATGTCAACGTGGTTCCAACAACATGGCATGAAGGTTAATGCGGCAAAAACTGAATTTATTTTGTGTGGAGACAGGAGGCAGTTAAAGCGTATTGCGCAGCCCCCATTATTTTATTTTATGGGAGAGCAAATTCAATGTTCCAACAAAGTCAAAATTTAGGAGTGGTGATGGATGAAACATTGTCATGGGAATATCATATAAAAAACATCACTGATCGCTGCTTTGGAATTTTGATCGGATTAAGCCATGTAAAGCATGCCTTGCCCGCTGAAGTGTTGCCGCGCATTGTCGATTGTCTGGTGCTATCACATGTGAGATACTGTGTACAAGTGTATGGCAGTGCCAGTGTGACGTCTCTTAAGAACATCCAAAAAATCTTAAATTTTGCCGCACGAGTCATATCAGGACGCAGGAAATACGACCACATCTCTGATGTATTGCGTGAATTAGGTTGGCTAAATGCGTTAGATTTAGTAAAATACTCTGACTTGTGCATGTTGCATAAGGTTATAACTAGAGCGAAACCTTCGTCGTTGGCGTCGCGCATCCAGTTCAACTACGAAATACTGGAGCGTGATACCCGACAATCGAAACATCTAGCCTTGCCTCGACCTAGAAACAATCACGGAAAGCGCACATTCTTGTATAGGGCTAGCCATTCATACAATGCGCATATTTAATCTCAGTGTGTTCTGAATGCAGTGTCGCCCATTATATTTTACATTGCTCAATAATTTTACGATGTCGGCAAAACAGGGCAAACTGTTTTAGCTCACTTTTTACTGTTTTAGCTCACTCATTTTTATGTTCATGTATGGAGGACCGAAGAATAACCCTGTCGTGTGGAACGGTCTGTTTACGTTAATACATACATACATACATACAACTGCGTGTAATGCCATCTTATTTGACTTCTAAAAAGATTTAGACCTGTCATTTTGCTCATAATTGTGGCAATCATCAGCAGTTTCATTGTCCCGGTCGTCCTCAAAATGACAGGTCAATATTAGTGTACAGCTTCCAGGCCACAGCAGGTGCGTTGGCAATGATCTGCAGTATTTTCTTGAAGCATATATTATTTAAATAGCGTTCGGTTTATGATCCATCTCCGATAATGTTTGCCAGGTGGTTAGGATTCTTGTGGTTGTTGTGGTTGGGATTCGGTTGTTAGTTCAGAATCTGGCTGCCAGTGGCAGAGGCGCACACAGGCACACGGGCCCGTGCCCCCTTACGAAATGCAACCAGTTGGGTCAGCGCCGCGCCACGGGTCGCACGTGCTCCCGGCTCTCCTCTGTCGTACCACCCTCAGCACCTTCTTGTGTCGAGGAGTGCAAGTTTTGATTGAGAGTAGTGAGTGAGAGCAGTGAATGAACGAGTGTGAGATAACGTGATTGCTTGGTGACATTTAGTGATTGCAAGTGAACAACAAGATGTTGATTTCAAATATCAAATCTGCTTAAGAACACACGTCTGGATCCTACCGCCCCCAGCTTTCGTACCACTTTGAAGGCTGCCATGAGAGCTGATGGCACCGATATTTAGATGGGAGTGCAGATCTGCCACTGTCTATCTCGTCTTATAGTGCGTGTGTGTGTGCTTTTAATTGAGTGTATTTTAGTATGCCTGTTAAAGTGTTTTGCTCCTCAACCTTAGTGTTGTCCCCACTGTTTTAGAAATATGACGTGAAAGGGTGAAAAGCCACGATTATATAGGTACGTGGATCTTTTTCGAATAAACTGGTAACTGGTAACTGGTGATGTGTTCCTAATCACTCCTGTACTCTCATCTCACTTGTTCCATTTCCGCCTTCCAAAAGCGAGTTGTTGTAACTTGTTGAAGCGCAAAGCGCATTACTCAAACTTCTGACTATGACTCTAGTGATAAAACTGCAGACTATTTGCCACTCTTCTTACGCAGTGTCAGAGGCTCGCTACGCAGTTAATTGATAACCAGTGTCACGTATACATATCCGATCAGACGTGTGCGGCTAACGCTGACCTTTGGCTAGACTGACTCCACGGATATCTGACCTTTGGCTAGACTGACTCCACGGATATCTGACCTTTGGCTAGACTGACTCCACGGATATATGACCTTTGTCTAGACTAACTCCACATATATCTGACCTTTGGCTAGACTGACTCCACGGATATCTGACTTTTGGCTAGACTGACTCCACGGATATCTGACCTTTGGCTAGACTGACTCCACGGATATCTGACCTTTGGCTAGACTGACTCCACGGATATCTGACCTTTGGCTAGACTGACTCCACATATATCTGACCTTTGGCTAGACTGACTCCACGGATATCTGACCTTTGGCTAGACTGACTCCACGGATATCTGACCTTTGGCTAGACTGACTCCACGGATATCTGACCTTTGGCTAGACTAACTCCACGGATATCTGACCTTTGGCTAGACTGACTCCACGGATATCTGACCTTTGGCTAGACTGACTCCACGGATATATGACCTTTGTCTAGACTAACTCCACATATATCTGACTTTTGGCTAGACTGACTCCACGGATATCTGACTTTTGGCTAGACTGACTCCACGGATATCTGACCTTTGGCTAGACTGACTCCACGGATATCTGACCTTTGGCTAGACTGACTCCACGGATATCTGACCTTTGGCTAGACTGACTCCACGGATATCTGACCTTTGGCTAGACTGACTCCACGGATATCTGACCTTTGGCTAGACTGACTCCACGGATATATGACCTTTGTCTAGACTAACTCCACATATATCTGACCTTTGGCTAGACTGACTCCACGGATATCTGACCTTTGGCTAGACTGACTCCACGGATATCTGACCTTTGACTAGACTGACTCCAAGGATATCTGACCTTTGGCTAGACTGACTCCACGGATATCTGACCTTTGGCTAGACTGACTCCACGGATATCTGACCTTTGGCTAGACTGACTCCACGGATATCTGACCTTTGGCTAGACTGACTCCACGGATATCTGACCTTTGGCTAGACTGACCACGGATATCTGACCTTTGGCTAGACTGACTCCACGGATATCTGACCTTTGGTTAGACTGACTCCACGGATATCTGACCTTTGGCTAGACTGACTCCACGGATATCTGACCTTTGGCTAGACTGACTCCACGGATATCTGACCTTTGACTAGACTGACTCCACGGATATCTGACCTTTGGCTAGACTGACTCCACGGATATCTGACCTTTGGCTAGACTGACTCCACGGATATCTGACCTTTGACTGGACTGACTCCACGGATATCTGACCTTTGGCTAGACTGACTCCACGGATATCTGACCTTTGGCTAGACTGACTCCACGGATATCTGACCTTTGGCTAGACTGACTCCACGGATATCTGACCTTTGTCCAGACTGACTCCACGGATATCTGACTTTTGGCTAGACTGACTCCACGGATATCTGACCTTTGACTAGACTGACTCCACATATATCTGACCTTTGGCTAGACTGACTCCACGGATATCTGACCTTTGGCTAGACTGACTCCACGGATATCTGACCTTTGGCTAGACTGACTCCACGGATATCTGACCTTTGTCCAGACTGACTCCACGGATATCTGACCTTTGGCTAGACTGACTCTACGGATATCTGACCTTTGTCCAGACTGACTCCACGGATATCTGACCTTTGGCTAGACTGACTCTACGGATATCGATGTAAGCGACTCCATCCGGTGCGCTTTACGGCGGAACTCAAACGACGATGGCCTTTCGACATGCCTGTGTACGGCGTTTCCGTCTGAAGTTTCCCTACTTTGTATGCAGTGTCGCACACAATATCAGATGCATTGTGACGTGCGGCAGAAGTGTGACAGGAAGGCTGACAATCGTCAACTCCTGTGTTGGTGAAAGGTTAAGCTCCACGTTCAACAGTCAGTCGTCATTAGGGGGCGGAGCTTTCACCTAAAGCAAAACACCGAAAACCATCCAGTCGCGGTGTCGGATCCTACCATCAGAAACAAGGCTGAGAACATACGCAGCCATGTCAGAGGTCACCGCTCGCTGGATTTCGCTCTACTGCGATTCGCCAGTGCGAACTTTGGCCGGTGTTTACACGTCTGTCGGGGCGAGGCGGCCGGCAGGCCTGAGACAGGGGCGGGACAGGGTCCAGGCGTCAGGCAGGGGCGGGACAGGGGTCCAGGCCTGAGACAGGGGCGGGGAGCGGTCGGCAGACCTGAGACGGGCGGGAAAGGAGTCCAGGGCCTTAGACAGGGGCGGGAGAGGGGTCCAGGGGCGGGGCAGGGGTCGATGGGTGAGCCAAGGGCCGGACAGGGGTCCAGGGACGGGAGAGGGGTCCAAGGGCTGAGACAGGGGCGGGACAGGGCTTCAGGGGTTGAGACAGAGCGGGACAGGGGTCCAGGGGGTGAGACAGAGGCATGATAGGGGTCCAGGGGCTGATACAGAGGCGGGACAGGGATCCAGGGGCTGAGGCAGGGGAATGGCATGGGTCCAAAGGCTGACACAGGGGCGGGACAGGGGTCCAGGGGCTGAGACTGGGGCAGGACAGGGGTCCAGGGGCTGGGCCAGGGGCGAGACGGGCCCATGGCACATCAAACCACCTGGCGTCAGTATCAGCCCCTGTCGCCCCTGTCTCAGCCCCTGGACCCCTGTCCTCAACGCCCCTGTCTTGGCCCCTGTTCAGGGGCTGGGGTTACAGGTGCTGAGACGGGGCGGGACAGGGGTCTAGGGGGTGAGACAGGGGTCCAGGGGCGGGACGGGGGTGAAACAGGTGCGAGGCAGGGGTCCAGGGCTGAGTCAGGGGCGGGAAAGGGGTCCAGGGCTGAGACAGGGACAGGGCAGGGGTCCAGGTGAAACAGGGGCGGGACAGGGGTCCAGGGGGGGGGGCAGGTGCGGCGGCCGGTCTCCTGGCCACTCCGGCACGCCGCGGCGCCAGTGTTAACCCTATTAATGTCGGCGGGGGGGGGGGGGGGCGGGCTAAAACGACCCCCCCCTTAAGGTTTTCCGCTCCTGTCCCCACACGAGTAAAGATACGGCCATCAAACTTTTTTACTTTTCCTAAATATTCATTGGGCACATTTTGGCAAAATGTCAAAATTGTCAGCTTACCAGGGGCGGCTCCAGGCGTGTTTTTTTTCGGAGGGGGATGTTTCAGTTTTCAGCGTGATTCGGCTTTCAAAGGGAATGAGTTCCCATTCTCAAACCGTTGTAGATACGAGCCTACGACTTTCACACCTTTCCTTACCGCTTTTGTAGACATGTTGAACATTTTCCCCATTTTTGGGGATTGCGCATGGGCGCCTTCAGGGACGTATTTTGGAGGCATTTTGGGTCACTTGTATTTCATCGAAATCTCAGTGAACCTTCTTAGCTGTTCTTTGCACACCTTGTGTATTGTTTTTCTTCATATTTTGGGGTTGCTCACAGGCGACTCCAGGAACGGGTTTGGGGGCCATGTGTGCACACACATTGTGTTTATTAACTCAAAACGTTATTTCGCGTTGGACTATCTCGTGTAATATCATCTGCATGGATCACAATTGTATTTTGTGGCATAGGCGGTTCCAGGGGTGAGACGCAAGCGCATGGTCCAATGTTATGGGCGGCTCCAGGGATGAAATTAGGAGTTGTAGACCCACGACGTGTAACTACATAGCAAAGGATATCAACTTGAAACTTGGTGACCTGTTCTAGCAATGCCTTGCACACATTTCATTTTTTTTTTGGGGGGGGGGGGTCCAAGGGCGACTCCAGGGACGGATTTTAGGAGCATGTGTTTGACTCCGTTCACACGCATTGTGTTTAGTGCCCCTGAACGTTATTTTGCAGTGAATAGTTGCATGCAATATCATCTGCATGGATCACAATTGCATTTTGGGGCATAGTCGGTCCCAGGGATGAAATTAGGGGAATTGTGGACCCATGGCGTGACACTACATATAACAATTTATAAATTTGAACCTTGATGACCTGTTATAGCCATACCTTGCACACGTTCGTAATTTGTCATTTTTCGATTGCCCAAAGGCGACTCCAGCGACAGATTTTTGGAGGCAAGCAGAATGGCTGGATCCATCTCATGTCACCAACGACAACGGCAGAGCGCACGCCAGGGCCGTGCGGCGGCGCGCTCGTACCGGAACTATTGTGCCCCCCCCCCCCCGCCGAGGGTGTACTGCCCTGGGGAGACAGCAGTGGCATCTCCAGCAATCAGTAAAAGGGGAGAAACCGATCACCTTAGTCCCTTGGTCACAGAAAAGCATGCAAACACCTTCTATCCTGCAAGGCGACGCTCTAAAAGCTTGTTCAGCGAGCAACAAGAGTTTCCTCCATTCCCCTCTCATTTCCCTCCTGAGCACGCCACTGCACAAATACAAAACTTAATTATTTACTTTCTCACGCATACACATATAATTATATGCATCTAAAACAGAAATCAAAGCTTCAAAAATATGATAGTGACATCTTTAGATACCCCCTTCGGAATTGCCTGAGGACGCCATTGGGTTAATTTCCCCAGACTTGAAAAAGGAGTATACGTTAGAGCATACAATTAAGTGGCGAAATCCAACAACATGAAAACATTGCGTTCAAACAACGTCCCAGGGCAAAGAATCTAAAAATGCATGTTTTCCCCATTTGTTTGCTACCTGTATCCGCCCATGGCAAAAATTTGCATATTTATGAACATAGGAATGTAGTTAATGCTCCAAGGAATCGAATACCGCTTTCCCGGAGGGATCGGTCCAGCGGTTTCCGAGATACGAAGGGGAGCCGAATAGCCCCCCCCCCCCCCGACATATTCGTACTTTGTTAGCCGACAGTAATAGGGTTAATCCCCGATCCTCAACGCACACGCTGCTTTCCGACCGTCACGTAACGTACGCGCCTGCGCAGACGTCCCGAAAGTCGGGGATCTATTTGTTCTCCGTGTTTCTGCGCGTATCGTGCGGCGTCCGAGCGTGACGTCACGTGCCAACACTTCCACGGCACTGCGAGCGGCCCGGAGAGCGGCCGGCGGGGCGGCGGCTTGGCTCCAGCCATTTGGCGGCGGCGATGCGAAACACGCGACACAAACCTGCATGGTTAATGGAGAATGGTGGTGATTTTAGATAATGTAGGGGAACAATTTCTGCACAGGACGTTATCGCCATCGTAAATTTATTATGTGCAAGTTTCGTCGTACTGAACGATGTTGTGATTCTAAAATAGCCTTTGAACGTGACGAGTAGAGAGGTCGCGGCCGCACCAAAACAGTCTACACGAAGCACGTCAGATGCAATGGCCAATGATCGGGCACTTTCGCTCTCAGAACTCGGATTGTATATTTGTTTTTTTTCTTCTCAAACGTGTTTATGGACGTTAAACGGGCAACCATTGGGCTCCCCAACGTCGCCCGGTCTTAAAGGGATGTTGCCACCTCGCAGGTCAATATGGAGTTGTGTGTGTGTGTCGGTAGATTAAGCGTGTCCGATTTCACCTGCAAAATTTGGTTCCCGAAACTCCCCACATTAGATTAAAACAAATTGCACCACTCATGCTTGGCAAGCATTCATAAAATTGGAGTTGCCTCATCACTATTTAGAATCACTTCTTTGCGGACTATGATTTGCTTTTAGATATTGCAAACTCAACATCACCATTCCGTCAGTGCACTTTGAAATTAAAATGTGTATACAGTTAATTATATTTTCAACAACCATAGCCTCTTTCATAATAAAACATGAATAAAACAGCAAGAATGGATATGGCTCGACTTTGGGTCCGTAGGAGATTTGTGACCAATACCTTATAACACAGATAGACTTTTCGAGGTCAGGTCTAGGCGAATTCGGACGCTTCGGCTTTGGGCGGGCGCCAATTTCACAGCCAAACTGGATGAGAGTGGCCATCATGAATCTAGTACTGAGCACAGCTGGGACCAACGTTTTGGAGTAAACAAAATTGCCGATACCCTGCTTTAGATGCTGCAGGAGCAAGTTTGAGCTTGAGCATGCACGATTGTTGATCCCCACCATTCATTTAAGTTGCTTTTTTTTAAACCCTCCGGAGGTGGCAATATCCCTTTAACCGCACCCATTCGCGCCCGCCAGGAACTTCTTCTCAGGCGATGCCGGAGGCGGAATTCACGTGACCGGACGGGCGCGACAGACGTGAAACGGGAGACGACGGGGTGTGACGTGTACGATGAGGATCGTGCTTCACGGTGCCGTGGCCGCGCCTGCCGCCGGCCCCGTCCGGTCCCGTCCCGTCCGGCCCCGTCCGGCCCCGTCCGGCCCCGTCCGGTCCCGTCCGGCCCCGTCCGGCCCCGTCCGGTCCCGTCCCGTCCCGTCCCGTCCCGTCCCGTCCCGTCCCGTCCCGTCCCGTCCCGTCCCGTCCCGTCCCGCCCCGCCCCGTCCGGTCCCGTCCGGTCCCGTCCGGTCCCGTCCGGTCCCGTCCGGCCCCGTCCGGTCCCGTCCGGTCCCGTCCCGTCCCGTCCCGTCCCGTCCCGTCCGGCCCCGTCCGGTCCCGTCCGGCCCCGTCCGGTCCCGTCCGGTCCCGTCCGGTCCCGTCCGGTACCGTCCCGTCCCGTCCGGCCCCGTCCGGTCCCGTTCCGTCCCCAGTGGTCCCGGTCCGAACTGGGCCGGTCCGGCCGCCACCGCCGCCGTGCGTGAAAGTGGACCTGGTATGGCGCCATGTCGGGCAGCTTCGGTCTGCCGACGGCCACGGCCTGCCGTCACCGCCAGGTCACGCGGACAGCAGGCGTCGATCGAGCCGCCGGAGCCGCCGGCGTCAGTACCGGTGCAACTATTTCACTGAATAGGGAGACTGCAGGTTCATAGGGAGACCGACTGGTCAGTCCACTGAATAGGGAGACTGCAGGTTCATAGGGATACCGACTGGTCAGCCCACTGAATAGGGAGACTGCAGGTTCATAGGGAGACCGACTGGTCAGCCCACTGAATAGGGAGACTGCAGGTTCATAGGGATACCGACTGCTAAGCCCACTGAATAGGGAGACTGCAGGTTCATAGGGATACCGACTGGTCAGCCCGCTGAATAGGGAGACTGCAGGTTCATAGGCATACCGACTGGTCAGCCCACTGAATAGGGAGACTGCAGGTTCATAGCGATACCGACTGGTCAGCCCACTGAATAGGGAGACTGCAGGTTCATAGGGATACCGACTGGTCAGCCCACTGAATAGGGAGACTGCAGGTTCATAGGGATACCGACTGGTCAGCCCACTGAATAGGGAGACTGCAGGTTCATAGGGATACCGACTGGTCAGCCCACTGAATAGGGAGACTGCAGGTTCATAGGGAGACCGACTGGTCAGCCCACTGAATAGGGAGCCCGACTGGTCAGCCCACTGAATAGGGAGACTGCAGGTTCATAGGGAGACCGACTGGTCAGCCCACTGAATAGGGAGACTGCAGGTTCATAGGGATACCGACTGGTCAGCCCGCACTGTTCTCCCTGCATGCGCTGTGTTCGGTTGGAAATGTTGCGGAACCACTACTGCGCTATGCTCTGTCCGCTATTTAGTTTTGGATCTTTCGCATCGTTATTCGTTTATGTATACTGGATGGATGGATGAAAAAAATGCACTGGTATACCAGTTATTGACTCAGTTCCCAACCAGTTTGTAGGATTATGATAGGTCAATAACAATGAACTTATCTATCAATAAACCATTGCCAGTACTTTCATAAGAACCAGTTTTAGGAGGCGGGGTCATGGAACTGAACTTCATGGAACAGGCTTGGGAAGAAGTGCTCCAAAAAAAATATTGTGCCAATTGCAGCTTCGCTGTCATCAAGGTGACGCGAAATTGATTGAAGGCAATCGTTACGTTTGAACAGTTGGCTGGCAAGCGGGATGCAGAACTGATACGTGTGTTCAGTTCAGTTTACAGTATTTTATTAACAGAAAATACAATCAAAATGAAATTACAGTAGCGGATTGGCGCAAAAGCAATGGCTTAAATTAAAGCGCCTCTCCTAAGGAGTATAACTAAAATAATAAACTGGTATAAGTCCACATAAACAACCTAACAGAAATGACATACACTAGAAATAAGAGAATAACTAAAGCAGGGGATCAGACAGCGCCAACCCCGCCAACGACCCTCCGAGCAACCGTTTGGTACACTTAATGTGTCCCAGGCACCGGGCAGCCGAGGTCAGGTCAACAAGCCGAATGGGTAATGTGTGAATGTTGGGGTGTGGAGATGAATCGACGGGTGCGTAGAATGAATGTTTGTAAGTGGTGGGCAATGAACGTTCCTTGGTTTTTGTTGAGATTTTTGCCGAAAAGGAGGGTGTCAAGTTTTCTTTGAGCAGAGAGGTTATCGAAGTTGGGTATGATATATTTTATCGCAGTGAATAATTGTGATCGATTAGTGTCATGTAGGGGGCACCAGAGTATGTAGTGTATTGTATCTTCGTGACTGTGGCCGCAGATGCATGATGGACTTGGTGTGCTGTTGTGTTGGATTCGGAAGAAGTGTGCATTCAGTGTCGTTAATCCGACGCGAAGTCTTGTGTGGTGTGTATTTCCTGTTTTTGTGCCGTGTGAGTGTAAAGGTGGTGGTTCTGGTGCCCCAAATCGCTGCCAGACCTGACGAGCAAAGTCAGAGCGGGATTTGGTGTTGCGCAAAGCTGCGGGGAGAAGATTCCACTGTCTGATAGTGGAAGGGATATACGAACGGTGGAAGGATGTGAGGCGAGCTGGAGGGATGGAGAGGAGGTGTGCGTTTCGCAGTCTTAGTCCGGTAGCATCTTGTCTTGTGTCCGTCAGCATGTCCATCACATATGAAGGGAGAGGAGGATTGTTGTAGTATAGTCGGTGGAAGAAAAGTAGTTTGTGAATGAGTCGTCTTGTCTCGAGTCGTTCCCAACCCAGGTCGTTAAGTAGTGCAGTAGTCGGTGATCTGAACAATGTTCCCGTCACTAGTCTCGCGCAGCGGTTTTGAAGAGTCTGGAGTCGAATTGTATCTGCCAGCGTCAAATTTCCGTCGTAGATGATGTCGCAATAGTCAAAGTGTGGTCTAATGTAAGTAGTGTAGATGTTGTTAAGTATGGGTCTGGATAGGAATTTGGCTATAGGATAGATTGGTCCTAGTAAAGTGTTAATTGTCCGGATGATGGTATTGATGTGCTGGTGAAAGTGGAGGTCGGTAGAGAGAGTCAGTCCTAGATGTTTGTGACTTGTCACAGTAGGAACATCCTGCCCGTTGAAAGAAAGTGCAAAATCTTCGCCGTCATGTCTATTGGTGAAGGTCAGTTGTACTGTTTTCTGTGAGTTGAAGGTAATAGCCCAGTCCGCTCCATATTGTCTAATGGCGTCTAAGTCGTTTTGTATTGATTGTCTGTCGTTCTGGCTGTCATAAGGGTGAGATGAATACAGGGAGGTGTCGTCGGCATAGAACAGTGCATCATTTTGAGTTTTGTTGGAAAGGTCATTAAGATACATGATAGCCAGCAGAGGTCCAAGCACTGAGCCTTGAGGGCAGCCGGAGAGAATGTTTTCAGGTGAAGACAAACTATTGCCCACACGAACCATTTGTGTACGGTCTTTTAAGTATGATTTTAACCATTCTAGGAGAGACCCAGAGATGTTGTATTGTATCTTACATTTTTCAATTAGGCCCGCATGCCAAATTTTATCAAAATATTTTGAAATGTCAAGAAAAACTGCTGTAAAATTTTGAGTTATGTTTAATGTTGAGTATATTTGATGGGTTAAGTATAAGAACTGGATATGTGTGCTGTGGTTTGGGCGATATCCACTTTGTTTTTCTGTCAATAAGTTATTATCATTTATATGCCCATATATTTTATTAAAGATCATCTTTTCCAGGATTTTGGAGAGATTCGGGAGCAGACTTATAGGCCGATAGTTTGTTGGGTCTGAACTAGAACCCTTCTGCTTAAAAATGGGCGTAACACATGCCTTTTTCCAAGAAGAGGGGAATTTTCCTAATTGTAGTGATTTGTTGAAGAGTTTGGAGAGGGGATTAGCAATTATTAGTGCACACATCTTAAGTAATTTAGCCGGTATTTTGTCAGGGCCAGATGATTTGTTTGTGTCGAGACAGTTAAGAATTTTGAGAACTTCCGACTCAGTTACTTGGACCTCTGCCAATGGGGGGACAGGGGGTTCAGGAGAAGTGATGAGGGGCATTGGTTTGTTCTGTATGTCCAGTCTCGTTTGAGCAGCAAAGTGTCTGTTGAGAATGTCCGCTTTGTCAAGGTCGTCAGTAAGTGGAGTGCCGTCTTGTCCGATGAGTGGTGGCATATTCCGATGAGTTTTTCTGCCAATGAGGCTTTTAAGGATGCTGTGATATTTATGTGGATTTTTTTTGGCCTCCAAAAGTTTCATAACTTGTGTCTGAATGTGAAGATTTTTTAGTCGTTGGTTGGTGTCTGTGGTTAAGTTTCGCTGTTGTCTCCACCGCTCCCAATCATAGTCAGTATTACGTTTTTTAGCAGTATGAAACAGTCTATCTCGTTTACGAATTTGGCGTCTTAGTTCTAAGGTAACCATGGTTTATCACTATATTTTTTTTTTAGACAGTTCGGAGAGGGATTGAGGCTTTGGCTGCAATCATTAGGGTATCAGTGAAATTGTCAGTTGCTTCGTCCACGTCACAGTCCAGCAGTCTGTCCCAGTCTGTGTCCATCAAGAGTCTTGTGAGTTTGTCTGGGTCCATTTGTCTGTAGTCCCATATTTGTTTAGTTTGTCTGGAAATAGAGGTGTTGTCAATCTTGAGAGACACAAAAATTGGCAGGTGGTCAATGTTAGAAAAACAGGGAAGAACACCACTATCATGAACCATGGAATTATTTGATACCATCAATAAATCTCTCAGGTTGGCAACACCATTGGCCCCTGTGTATCGTGTTGGTTCATTTATGAGCTGTTTGAGGTTTAATGCAAAAAGTTAATCATGAAGAGTAATTTCATATGGTGTTATTGGACTATGGTTTGAGAATTTTGGGTCAAGGAAAGTGTTGCCTGCATTTAAGTCCCCTAGTATTAGAATGTTATCAGGAGAGTGAAACTGGGCCAGAGCAACGCTTTCATTTAGCTTTTCAAAAAAGGAGGAGTGCTGGGTTGCTGATAAGTTGGGAGGTACATAGATTGCGCATATAATTAGGGTAGTAGATTTAATTTGTATCAAGCACCATATCCATTCTATTCCATTTGTTTCAAGGTGAGAAAGTCTTTTGACTGCAAGATTATTGCGCACATAGCAACACCACCTCCATTTCTGTCTCTATGTCTTGTTAATGGATCATGAAAATTGTCAAGCGTGAAAAGAGAGGGATGGACTTGGTCATCTAGTTTAGTCTCAGAAAGGCAGATTATGTCAATGTCATTGAGTGAGGAGAAGTAGGAAAGCTCGTCAAGTCGGCAGCGAGATGTGATTGAGTTGATGTTTACATGTGAGATGATGATGTTCTGGGTGCTGTCTCCACTAGGTGATCTGGAGGATTTAGACAGGCATGATACAGAGGTTGCCGACCCAACAGAGGCTACCCGGTGCCCGGGACCTGGGGAAGATACAAAAGTGCTCATCAGATGTTGGCAGCGCAGCAGTGGGTGTCTGGTAACACAATTAATGATATATAACCCAGTAAGATTAACATTAAAACATATCTGTTATCTAATTCAGAGATATAACAATGGTAATAAGTGACTGGAACAAAAAGAACCATGCAAAATCATGTAACAAAACAACTCAGTGTACCAGCGACAATTTAACAAAGAAACCTGGCTCTTTCAACAATCAAAAGTCACACGGAACAACAAACTAGATACCAGGTAAAACAACAGTCAACAGGTAGCGAATGATTTTAACCACACAAAAAAAACGGTTGAGAACTTGACCAAATTAACAAAAATGCAAAGAAAAATAGCATATTTCTTAAACAAAAGCAGAAGTACAGACCCACATCAATCAGCAAGAGCAAGTGGAACAAAATAAAACGAGTTAACACAATCGGAAACAGCGTTGTATACACCAGATATAACAATGGTAACAAGTGACTGGGACAAATTAAACCATGAAAAATCATGTAACAAAACAACTCAGTCTACCAGCAACAATTTAACAAAGAGACCAAGGCAAGAAGCACGCACGCACATCGTAAAGGGTAAACAAGCCAGTCCCCGTGTCTTAGCAGTGGGAGTAGATTTCGGAGTCGGCCAAAAATATACACGTATTTGGATCGGCCATCATGCAAGTGCCGTCTGCCCCGTGCCGTGGTGGAGATTCTATCCCGTCTGCCCCGTGCCGTGGTGGAGATTCTATCCCGTCTGCCCCGTGCCCTGGTGGAGATTCTATCCCGTCTGCCCCGTGCCCTGGTGGAGATTCTATCCCGTCTGCCCCGTCTGCCCTGGTGGAGATTCTATCCCGTCTGCCCTGGTGGATATTCTGACCCGTCTGCCCTGGTGGAGATTCTATCCTGTCTGCCCTGGTGGAGATTCTATCCCGAATGCCCTGGTGGATATTCAATCCCGTCGGCCCTGGTGGATATTCTATCCCGTTTGCCCTGGTGGAGATTCTATCCCGTCTGCCGTGGTGGAGATTCTATCCCGTCTGCCCTGGTAGATATTCTATCTCGTCTGCCCTGGTGGAGATTCTATCCTGTCTGCCCTGGTGGAGATTCTATCCCGTCTGCCCCGTACCCTGGTGGAGATTCTATCCCGTCTGCCCCGTGCCCTGGTGGAGATTCTATCCCGTCTGCCCTGGTGGAGATTCTATCCCGTCTGCCCTGGTGGAGATTCTATCCCGTCTGTCCTGGTGGAGATTCTATCTCGTCTGCCCCGTGCCCTGGTGGAGATTCTGCCCCGTGCCCTGGTGGAAATTCTATACTGTCTGCCGTGGTGGAGATTCTATCCCGTCTGTCCCGTCTGCCCTGGTGGAGATTCTATCCCGTCTGCCCCGTCTGCCCTGGTGGAGATTATATCCCGTCTGCCCCGTGCCCTGGTGGAGATTCTATCCTGTCTGCCCCGTGCCCTGGTGGAGATTATATCCCGTCTGTCCCGTCTGCCCTAGTGGAGATTCTATCCCGTCTGCCCCGTGCCCTGGTGGAAATTCTATCCCGTCTGCCCCGTCTGCCCTGGAGGAGATTATATACTGTCTGCCGTGGTGGAGATTATATCCCGTCTGCCCCGTGCCCTGGTGGATATTCTATCCAGTCTGCCCCGTGCCCTGGTGGAGATTCTATCCCGTCTGCCCCGTCTGCCCTGGTGGAGATTCTATCCCGTCTGCCCCGTCTGCCCTGGTGGAAATTATATCACGTCTGCCCCGTCTGCCCTGGTGGAGATGCTATCCCGTCTGTCCCGTCTGCCCTGGTGGAGATTCTATCACGTCTGCCCCGTCTGCCCTGGTGGAGATTCTATCCCGTCTGTCCCGTCTGCCCTGGTGGAGATTCTATCCCGTCTGCCCTGGTGGAGATTCTATCCCGTCTGCCCCGTCTGCCCTGGTGGAGATTATATCCCGTCTGCCCCGTCTGCCCTGGTGGAGATTATATCCCGTCTGCCCCGTCTGCCCTGGTGGAGATTCTATCCCGTCTGCCCCGTCTGCCCTGGTGGAGATTCTATCCCGTCTGTCCCGTCTGCCCTGGTGGAGATTCTATCCCGTCTGCCCCGTCTGCCCTGGTGGAGATTTTATCCCGTCTGCCCCGTGCCCTGGTGGAGATTC
Organism: Chirona hameri; assembly: GCA_036785665.1. Classification (NCBI taxonomy): domain Eukaryota; kingdom Metazoa; phylum Arthropoda; class Thecostraca; order Balanomorpha; family Balanidae; genus Chirona; species Chirona hameri. Next base: position 63,710 of record JAXIVJ010001447.1, on the reverse strand, counting down.
TATCCCGTCTGCCCTGGTGGGATATTCTATCCCGTATGCCCTGGTGGAGATTCTATCCCGTCTGCCCCGTGCCCTGGTGGAGATTCTATCCCGTCTGCCCTGGTGGAGATTCTATCCCGTCTGCCGTGGTGGAGATTCTATCCCGTCTGCCCCGTGCCCTGGTGGAGATTATATCCCGTCTGCCCTGGTGGAGATTCTATCCCGTCTGCCATGGTGGAGATTCTATCCCGTCTGACCCGTGCCCTGGTAGATATTATATCCCGTCTGTCCTGGTGGATATTCTGTCCCGTCTGCCCTGGTGGAGATTATATCCCGTCCGCCCTGGTGGATATTCTATCCCGTCTGCCCTGGTAGATATTATATCTCGTCTGTCCTGGTGGATATTCTATCCCGTCTGCCCTGGTGGATATTATATCCCGTCTGTCCTGGTGGATATTCTATCCCGTCTGCCCTGGTGGATATTCTATCCCGTCTGCCCTGGTGGATATTATATCCCGTCTGCCCTGGTGGATATTCTATCCCGTCTGCCCTGATCGATATTCTATCCCGTCTGCCCTGGTGGATATTCTATCCCGTCTGCCCTGGTGGATATTATTTCCCGTCTGCCCTGGTGGATATTCTATCCCGTCTGCCCTGGTGGATATTCTATCCCGTCTGCCCTGGTGGAGATTATATCCCGTCTGCCCTGGTGGACGTTCTATCCCGTCTGCCCTGGTGGATATTCTATCCCGTCTCCCCTGGTGGATATTCGTCTCTGAAGATGCTGTTTGGCTCAGGTATGCCAGAACCTGCACTGCTGTACCATCAGGAGGGACGTCGCACCCGCCGCCCTGCACGGTTGGCGCAGTGTAGGTACCGCAGGGTACCTGATCTTATTGCCGGTATTGGCCACATGCAGTTGCTGGCGACTGGCAGCAGCTGGTGTGACGGAAGCGAACCGCTCCAATAAGCTGGCGGGCAGGTACTGAAGCTTTTCACACACCGAAGTTTGCCGGTTGATGGGAATCACCCGATCGTAGGGTGAGGAGGGATCAGGCACGTAGCCAGGATTTCGTCCAAGGGGGGGGGGGCGCCTCGAAAGGGCCCCTCCCGAGCGTCACCCGATCGTAGGGTGAGGATGGATCAGGCACGTAGCCAGGATTTCGTCCAGGGGGGGCGCCTCGAAAGGGCTCCTCCCGAGCGTCACCCGATCGTAGGGTGAGGAGGGATCAGGCACGTAGCCAGGATTTCATCCAGGGGGGGGGGGGGGCGCCTCGAAAGGGCTCCTCCCGAGCGTCACCCGATCGTAGGGTGAGGAGGGATCAGGCACGTAGCCAGGATTTCGTCCAGGGGGGGCGCCTCGAAAGGGCCCCTCCCGAGCGTCACCCGATCGTAGGGTGAGGAGGGATCAGGCACGTAGCCAGGATTTCGTCCAGGGGGGGCGCCTCGAAAGGGCCCCTCCCGAGCGTCACCCGATCGTAGGGTGAGGATGGATCAGGCACGTAGCCAGGATTTCGTCCAGGGGGGGGGGGGCGCCTCGAAAGGGCCCCTCCCGAGCGTCACCCGATCGTAGGGTGAGGAGGGATCAGGCACGTAGCCAGGATTTCGTCCAGGGGGGCGCCTCGAAAGGGCCCCTCCCGAGCGTCACCCGATCGTAGGGTGAGGAGGGATCAGGCACGTAGCCAGGATTTCGTCCAGGGGGGGCGCCTCGAAAGGGCCCCTCCCGAGCGTCACCCGATCGTAGGGTGAGGAGGGATCAGGCACGTAGCCAGGATTTTGTCCAGGGGGGGGGGGGGCGCCTCGAAAGGGCCCCTCCCGAGCGTCACCCGATCGTAGGGTGAGGATGGATCAGGCACGTAGCCAGGATTTCGTCCAGGGGGGGGGGGGGCGCCTCGAAAGGGCCCCTCCCGAGCGTCACCCGATCGTAGGGTGAGGATGTATCAGGCACGTAGCCAGGAGTTCGTCCAGGGGGGCGCCTCGAAAGGGCCCCTCCCGAGCGTCACCCGATCGTAGGGTGAGGAGGGATCAGGCACGTAGCCAGGATTTCGTCCAGGGGGGGGCGCCTCGAAAGGGCCCCTCCCGAGCGTCACCCGATCGTAGAGTGAGGAGGGATCAGGCACGTAGCCAGGATTTCGTCCAGGGGGGGGGGGGGGGGGCGCCTCGAAAGGGCTCCTCCCGAGCGTCACCCGATCGTAGGGTGAGGATGGATCAGGCACGTAGCCAGGATTTCGTCCAGGGGGGGGGGGGCGCCTCGAAAGGGCCCCTCCCGAGCGTCACCCGATCGTAGGGTGAGGAGGGATCAGGCACGTAGCCAGGATTTCGTCCAGGGGGGGGGGCGCCTCGAAAGGGCCCCTCCCGAGCGTCACCCGATCGTAGGGTGAGGAGGGATCAGGCACGTAGCCAGGATTTCGTCCAGGGGGGCGCCTTGAAAGGGCCCCTCCCGAGCGTCACCCGATCGTAGGGTGAGGAGGGATCAGGCACGTAGCCAGGATTTCGTCCAGGGGGGGGGGGCGCCTCGAAAGGGCTCCTCCCGAGCGTCACCCGATCGTAGGGTGAGGATGGATCAGGCATGTAGCCAGGATTTCGTCCAGGGGGGGCGCCTCGAAAGGGCCCCTCCCGAGCGTCACCCGATCGTAGGGTGAGGATGGATCAGGCACGTAGCCAGGATTTCGTCCAGGGGGGGGGGGGGGGCGCCTCGAAAGGGCCCCTCCCGAGCGTCACCCGATCGTAGGGTGAGGAGGGATCAGGCACGTAGCCAGGATTTCGTCCAGGGGGGGTGCCTCGAAAGGGCCCCTCCCGAGCGTCACCCGATCGTAGGGTGAGGAGGGATCAGGCACGTAGCCAGGATTTCGTCCAGGGGGGGGGGGGGGGGCGCCTCGAAAGGGCCCCTCCCGAGCGTCACCCGATCGTAGGGTGAGGAGGGATCAGGCACGTAGCCAGGATTTCGTCCAGGGGGGTGCCTCGAAAGGGCCCCTCCCGAGCGTCACCCGATCGTAGGGTGAGGATGGATCAGGCACGTAGCCAGGATTTCGTCCAGGGGGGGGGGGCGCCTCGAAAGGGCCCCTCCCGAGCGTCACCCGATCGTAGGGTGAGGAGGGATCAGGCACGTAGCCAGGATTTCGTCCAGGGGGGGCGCCTCGAAAGGGCCCCTGCCGAGCGTCACCCGATCGTAGGGTGAGGAGGGATCAGGCACGTAGCCAGGATTTCGTCCCGGGGGGGGGGGCGCCTCGAAAGGGCCCCTCCCGAGCGTCACCCGATCGTAGGGTGAGGAGGGATCAGGCACGTAGCCAGGATTTCGTCCAGGGGGGGGCGCCTCGAAAGGGCCCCTCCCGAGCGTCACCCGATCGTAAGGTGAGGAGGGATCAGGCACGTAGCCAGGATTTCGTCCAGGGGGGGGGGGGGCGCCTCGAAAGGGCCCCTCCCGAGCGTCACCCGATCGTAGGGTGAGGATGGATCAGGCACGTAGCCAGGATTTCATCCAGGGGGGGTGCCTCGAAAGGGCCCCTCCCGAGCGTCACCCGATCGTGGGGTGAGGATGGATCAGGCACGTAGCCAGGATTTCGTCCAGGGGGGGAGGGGGGGGGGGGGGGGGAGGGGGGGGGGCCTCGAAAGGGCTCCTCCCGAGCGTCACCCGATCGTAGGGTGAGGATGGATCAGGCACATAGCCAGGATTTCGTCCAGGGGGGGGGGGCGCCTCGAAAGGGCCCCTCCCGAGCGTCACCCGATCGTAGGGTTAGGAGGGATCAGGCACGTAGCCAGGATTTCGTCCAGGGGGGGGGCGCATCGAAAGGGCCCCTCCCGAGCGTCACCCGATCGTAGGGTGAGGATGGATCAGGCACGTAGCCAGGATTTCGTCCAGGGGGGGGGGGGCGCCTCGAAAGGGCCCCTCCCGAGCGTCACCCGATCGTAGGGTGAGGATGGATCAAGCACGTAGCCAGGATTTCGTCCAGGGGGGGGGGGGCGCCTCGAAGGGGCTCCTCCCGAGCGTCACCCGATCGTAGGGTGAGGATGGATCAGGCACGTAGCCAGGATTTCGTCCAGGGGGGGGGGCGCCTCGAAAGGGCTCCTCCCGAGCGTTGAAAGGGCCCCCTTCCCAAGCGTTGAAAGGGCCAAACAAAACGGATGAAAAGGCACGTTACAAGGATGGAAAATGCAGTATGACAGGTATACCAACTTTTTAGGAGCTTGAGTTAGCAAACTGACAAATCAAGTTTGGAACCAGCGACACCAATTTGGAATCAACTATATCAACTTGGAATATTTTTCAGATCAAGAGCTGGGCTCTTAAACAAATTGCGCCGCGGAGCGACGCGAAAATTTTAAGCATTATGCCCTGGATATGCTTTCTCATCAATGCGTCGCATTGCGTATGGTGCGGACCTCTAAAATGCTATATTGTGCGTTTTTAAGTGCGGTAAAAAAAGTGTTAAAGTGAACTATTTTGCCCAATTATATGGGAAAGTAGCAACATAACACATAAATGTGCCGAGAAACGGGCCATTTTTTTCTAACCCGCATATAATTGAATTTGTAGTTAAATTGCGCCGCGGAGCGGCGCAAAAATGTTGCGTTATATTCCCTGGACAATTGCAGTCTTACTGTTGAAAGGCCCAGGGTCCCTTCAGATCGTCTAGGGCCCCTCCGACCTTTGCAACGCCCTTCCGACCTGTTCAGGGACTCATCTGGGATCTGCGAAGCGAAAAGACATGATGTGGAGTGAGTGATATATATATATATATATATATATATATATATATATATATATATATATATATATATATATATATATATATATATATATATATATATATATATATATATATATATATATATATAAAATACAAAGAGGGCTTACTCTACAAGAAAAAAAATCGGAGCTTTCAGGTATATTGTAACACCTTGACGAAGGGTGTTACAATATACCCGAACGCTCCGCTTTTAATATTTGTATCGTGGAGGAAGTCCTCTTTGTATGTAATCTTCATCTGGGATCTCTACGTGCTTTTGGCCCTTCCGGTCTGACCAGGGACTTCTCTGACCTTCCAAAAAGCCCCCTTTGTGTGTCAAGGCCATTTGTCCATTCGGCCTGTTCAGAGGTCCTTCCGACCTGGCCAGGGGCTGTACTGGCTGCTTTGTCGCCCTGCCGACATGCTCAGGGGGCCCTCCGACCTGCACAGGGGCCCCTCCAGTCTGGCTAGGAACTTATCCGGCATGTTCAAGGGCCCTTCCGACCGACCCAGGGACCCTTTCGGTCTAGCCAGGGGCCCCTCTGATTTGTCCAGGAGCCCCTCCGATCTGCCCAGCTACTCTTCTGGTCTGACTGCGCTGGCTGCTTTGTCGTCCTGCCGACATGCTCAAGGGCCCCTCCGATCTGCCCTGGTCCCCTCTGTGCTGGCTGGGGGCCAATTCGGCATGTTCATGGTCCTTCTTACCCACCCAGGGTCCTTTTGGTCTGGTCAGGGGCCCCTCCGATCTGCACAGGGGCCCTTTGAACTTTCCAGGAGCCCTCTGGTCTCTCCAGGGGTCCTCCAGCATGCTAAGGGGCCCTTCCGACCTGGTAAGGGACTGCGCTGGCTGCTTTGTCGCCTTGCGACATGCTCAGGGGCCTCTCGACCTGCCCAGGGGCCCCTCTGTGCTGGCTAGGGGCCCATTCGACGTGTCCAGGGGGCCCTCTGACTCGCTGAGGGCCCTTTCGGTCTGGCCAGGGGCCCCTCTGACATGCACAGGACTCTTTCGAACGTCTAAGGGGCCCTCTGGTCTTTCAGAGAGGGCCCTGGTGGCCCAAAGAGCCTCTGAAGTGCTCTAAACTCTCTAAAGACCACGCTTCGCGTGGTAAAGAGCCATTATATCGCGTTTCGAGCGGTCTCGTTGGCCCTTTTCGGCGCGCTGCGCGCGCCGAAAAGGGCCCTCCTGGCCTCCAGGGGGAGGCCGCCCCCGCCTCCCCCCCCTTGGCTACGTGCCTGGGATGGATGCACATTGCACAGCCACACACGGTTTGGTTAGCGAAAAAACATCGATCACCAATCCTTGCCGTTGTAAAAATGTACAAATCATGTATTGTATGCCCGTCACTTCGCAGAACACGAAGCATCTCCTGCGCATTGCACAATCACTCTGGCTAAAAACCTTCCCGCTTTCTCGTGTTGACATGATGCGCAAATTCGGTGCCGAATGCCATATATTAACCTGGTTAAAAGCGAAATATAAGTGTGTGTACTGTGTAGTCTCTGTGTATCCCACAAACACATTATATGAAGAATAGGTGTACAATGTTAAGCATTACATGTTCGGCGCTGGATCTAACATACGGCCCGGTGTGCGCTGTGGACCTCTTCAAATTGATCTGAGTGCAGACAAACAGTATTTCCTCGGCCCTCACTGGACTTTAAAGGAAATCAGTCACTTTCATAATGGGGTTTTAAACTGAGATAGCAGTTTTGAAGGCCATTTCGAGAAATCACTTGCGGCATACTCCGTTTGGTTGTAAGGACCCTCCTGCCGAAAGGCGAATGGTGTTTGTACCATCGAAATCGACCGAGCGGTTCTCAAGATCTCTGGGGGGGGGGGGAGAATCTGCCCCCCCCCCCCCCCCAAGTAGTCGTTTATTCTGTCATTTTTCCTTCTTTTTTGGTTAAAGCCCGTAAATGGTATTTTGCAAGAAATATGTTTTTGTCGAATGGAATGACAACCACCATGCCTATATGTATTGGTATCGGATGTCTCATGTCTATGTGAGCTATCCGATACCGATACCTATATGTATTGGTATCGGATGTTTCATGTCTATGTGAGCTATCCGATACCGATACCTATATGTATTGGTATCGGATGTATCATGTCTGTGAGCTATCCGATACCGATGCCTATATAAAGACATAGACATAAAAGAAAAGTGCAACAAAGAGCCTCTTGGGCCCATCCGAGGTTGCACCCCCCCCCCCCCATCCCCCCCCCCCTCCACCAGTCTCGCCCCTTCAAATCACCTTACTCTACCTGCATAAAAGAAGGCTAATCCCACGAGTATTTATGAACTAATCCCTTCTCTGTAAAGTATTTATCTAATCTAATTTTGAAGGAAGCAAGTGTCACTGCATCAGCGACATCCCCTGGTAGCATATTCCAATGTCCTACAACCCTTCTACTGAAAAATGACTGTCGTAGCCTAGTCCTACTTTGTTTCATAATAAGTTTATGCTGATGACCTCTACCTCGATTTTCCCTATTGAACTCAAACATACCCTTTAAATATCCAGAATGCTGACTATTTACAAATTTGAAGACTTCAATTAGATCTCCTCTTAGCCTTCTATATCTAAGTGAAAACATACCCAATTTCCTTATTCTATCTTCATAAGGTAAACTACCAAGACAATTAATCATTTTTGTTGCCCTTTTTTGAACTCTTTCTAACAACCAGCAATCTTTCTCATATGTTGGAGACCAGGCTTGTACACAATACTCCAAATGTGGTCTAACGTATGCACAATACAGTTTTGTTATTACCTTTTCACTCTTGTAGGAAACATTTCTGTTAATGGCCCCTAGCATTCTAAGTGCCTTTTTCCTAGCTTCTACAACCTAGTCTGACGCTGATAGTCTATTGTTTACCACGACACCTAAATCTCTTTCCTTTTCAATCTGCTCCATTTTCTGCCCACCCATTTCATACCTATGTTTACTGCTAACCCGTCCAGCGTGCATAATCTTACATTTACTCAAATTGAATTTCATCTGCCATGCTTCAGACCACTCAACTAGCTTGTCCAGATCTGATTGAAAAACATCCTGATCATGTTTTCCTCTAATAATCCTGACAACTTTTAGATCGTCTGCAAATTTCAAGACTTTGCTGTCTATACTGTTCTCAATTGCATTCACAAATATTATAAAAAGCAATGGGCCCAGGACTGAGCCCTGTGGAACCCCACTGAGAACCTCCTTCCATTGTGATTGGCACCCATTCAATATAACCCTTTGCTGGCGTCCTGAAAGCCACGTTTCTATCCAATCCAGAATCTTGCCCCTGATCCCATGAATTTTAAGTTGCAACCCCAGTCTTGTATGGGGGACTTTGTCAAATGCTTTACTGAAATCAAGAAAAGCTACATCTAGCTGTTTACCCTGATCAACGCTATCTGTTGCAACATCCAAAAACTCCAGAAGATTAGTTAAACAAGAACGGCCCTTCCTAAAGCCATGCTGTGTATCTTTGATGAGTTCATTTTGCTCTAAGAATTCAACAATCTTATCTTTGATGATTGATTCAAGCACCTTGCAGACTAATGAGGTCAGGCTAACTGGTCTATAGTTTTCCTCTTTACTTCTATCTCCCTTTTTATGAATAGGAACAACATTTGCTCTTTTCCAATCAAGTGGAATTTTACTATCTGCAAGTGATTTAGAAAATATTATGGCTAATGGAACCGACAACTCCCTTTCAGATTCTCTTAAAAGTCTAGCATGGATTTCATCAGGTCCTTCTGCCTTGTTAGGCCTTACTTTCTTTAGATATTCTAGAACAAGTTCACTACTTATGCCACCTAGCTCTCCTATAGTCTCCTCTGTCTCTAGCTCAGGCTGAAGTGCTGCAATACTACTCTGGTCCTCGATAGTAAAGACAGATTGAAACTGATCATTAAGCACTTCAACCATTTCACTGTCCTTGCGAACTAACACATCATCTACCTTAAATGGACCTATATTTTTGGAAACTGTACTTAACTTATAAAAACTGAAGAACTTCTTACTATCTGCATTACAATGTCTAGCTAAATCAAGTTCCTTTGCCCTTTTAGCTGCTCTGACCTTTTTCTTAACTGAATTTCTTGCATTCTGGTAGGCCTTCTGATTTATATCTAGTGAAGATCCCTTCAAAATGCCAAATGCACTTCTTTTAGCTTGTATAGCACTCCTTACTTCTGGGGTAAGCCAAACTGGATTGCCCTTGGTTCTGTTACGTTTGTGCCTGAGGGGTATATGCCGATTTTGAATTTGGCTTAATCTAGCTTTGAAAACATTCCAGGCCTCACATGCATCTAAACCTGCCAACTCAACGTTCCATTTTATCTGTGCGAGGTCATTTCTAATACCATCAAAATCAGCCCGGCTGAAGTTTGGAACCATAATAAGGTTATCTTTGGGCCTCATTTCTGATGAGATATTGAATTTAACCATATTGTGATCACTGGTTCCTAGACCTGCACAAATACTTATGTCACTAACTAGATCACTGTTGTCTGAGAATACAAGGTCTAGAATGGAGCAATGTCTGGTTGGCTCTGTTACAAACTGATGCATGAAAAGCTCCTCTTCAAAGATTTGCCTATACAACCTACACTCATTTGTTTCCTCTGCTATACTTTCGTATCCTCTTAAGTTAAAATCTCCCATAATAAGACACTGAGCCCGAAAGTTCCTACGTATTTCCTCACAAATATCTTGGTCTGTTTCAGCTTGGGAGTTCCTTGGAAGATTCCCTGGTCTGTAAAATGCACCTATCCTCAACCTTCCTCTGTTTCCTGTACCAATTTTAATGTCAAGCCAGATTGATTCTACTTCTTTTACTTTACTAGAATCATCAACTCTAGTAGTGCAGTACAAGCTATTTACATATACAAACACTCCGCCTCCCTGCCGTGATTCTCTGCAGTATGAGAACATGTTATACCCTTGTAACTCGAAATCCTGTAGCCTATCCCTATTATACCCCTCACTAACCCATGTCTCGGTTACACAAATGATATCAGGCTTTTCAAGGGCAACATAACACTCAAACTCATCAAATTTAGACCTAATACTTTGGGCATTCAGCAACACACATGTGATCTTATACTTTGAGCTGACTCTACTAATTCTGAGGGAATTATGATCTACTGTCCTATTCTGACATGAACTTCTACCAATGCTTACTTCTTGATGCCCTAGTACTAGCGTCCCTGAACCCCCCCTCCTACCTAGTTTCCCTGAATGACACTTCTGTAGGCATCTCCCAAAGCCCTTGCCCCCTCATCCGATAAGTGAAGCCCATCCTTCATATAGTACCTATGCCACTCATAGAACTGATCCCATAAGTCTACATAACTAAGCCCCATAGCTGCACATAAGTTCTGAACTGAGCTGTATTGGTATCGGATGTCTCATGTCTATGTGAGCTATCCGATACCGATACCTATATGTATTGGTATCGGATGTATCATGTCTATGTGAGCTATCCGATACCGATGCCTATATGTATTGGTATCGGATGTCTCATGTCTATGTGAGCTATCCGATACCGATGCCTATATGTATTGGTATCGGATGTATCATGTCTATGTGAGCTATCCTATACCGATACCTATATGTATTGGTATCGGATGTATCATGTCTATGTGAGCTATCCGATACCGACACCTAATGCAAATACCTCATATGTAATGCAAATACTTATTGATATTTGCATTACCTACAAAGTGTTGCTTAGGATGTCCATGATTGGGCTATCTCAAAGCCGTTTGTATGATTGGATAATTATTGAATATATGGATGAATGAATGAATGTTAGAAACGTTAAAAGGCTTAACGTCTGATTGGGAGTGGCTTAGCCTCCTGGCACTCGGATGTCGATATTTACATTCTCGGGCGTGTCTCGATGTGAGACGGATTCGACTGGCTGCAGGCTGCCTCCCTCCCGACTGGCTGCAGGCTGCCTACCTCCCGACTGGCTGCAGGCTGCCTCCCTCCCTCCCGGCTGCAGGCTGCCTCCCTCCCGACTGGCTGCAGGCTGCCTCCCTCCCGACTGGCTGCAGGCTGTCTCCCTCCCGACTGGCTGCAGGCTGCCTCCCTCCCGACTGGCTGCAGGCTGCCTCCCTCCCGACTGGCTGCAGGCTGACTCCCTCCTGACTGGCTGCAGGCTGCCTCCCTCCCGACTGGCTGCAGGCTGCCTCTCTCCTGACTGGTAGACTGAACGATTCGGGAAAAAACAACACAGCTTCCGTGTGGCGTGCATAAACAGACGACTTTCCAACACACCTGTATTTTTCTGCCAAGAAGTTTTGACGCATAGCAAACGTGTCGAGATGATGGGAACGTATTCATATAGTTCGTTTGTGTCTACGTTTCAGAATGTTGCCTGCTGATGTAGATACATTCCACAAAATGTACCCTCCATAAAATGAAGGCATTCAGAAATATAAGTAGCAGGCGCGGATGTAGGGGGGGGGGGGGGTGGCGCTGGGACGCGCGCCCTCCCC
>JAXIVJ010001447.1:17500-47500 GCA_036785665.1 Chirona hameri | reverse complement strand
TATATATATATATATATATATATATATATATATATATATATATATATATATATATATATATATATATATATATATATATATATATATATATATATATATATATATATATATATATATATATATATATATATATATATATATATATATATATATATATATATATATATATATATATATATATATATATATATATATATATATATATATATATATATATATATATATATATATATATATATATATATATATATATATATATATATATATATATATATATATATATATATATATATATATATATATATATATATATATATATATATATATATATATATATATATATATATATATATATATATATATATATATATATATATTATCACCTACTCCACATCATGTCTTCGCTTCGCGGATCCCAGATGAGTCCCTGAACAGGTCGGAAAGGCGTAGCAAAGGTCAGAGGGGCCCCTAGACGATCTGAAGGGACCTTGGGCCTTTCAACAGTAAGAATACAGTTGTACAGGGAATCAAACTCAAAATGTTCGCGCCGCTCCGCGGCGCAATTATCTACAAATTCAATTATATGCGGGTTAGGAAAAAAATCGGTCAGTTTCTCAGCTCATTTATGTGTTATGTTACTACTTTCCTATATTATTGGGCAAAATAGTTCATTTTAGCACCTTTTCCCCGCACTTTTAAACGCATAATATAGCAATTTTAGAGGTCCGCACCATACGCAATGCGACGCATTGATGAGAAAGCAACCCAGGGCATAATACTCAAAATTTTCGCGCCGCTCCGCGGCGCAATTTGTTCCCCTTTGAGTTCCAGGTTCCAGGTTCCAGGTTGAGCTTAAAATATTCCAAGTTGGTATAGCTGATTCCAAATTCGTGTCGCTGGTTCCAAAGTTGATGTGGCAGTTTGCTAACTCCAGCTCCTAAACGTTGGTATGGCCCATGCCATACCTGCCATACTGCATTTTCCAGCCTTGTAACGTGCCTTGGCATGCGTTTTTTTTGTTTGGGGGGGGGGGCCTTTCAACGCTTAGGAAGGGGCCCTTTCAACGCTCGGGAAGGGGCCCTTTCGAGGCGCCGCCCCCCCCCCCTGGACGAAATCCTGGCTACGTGCCTGGCTTCCAGTACCATAAGTTGTTTTCTTTTTAGAACATCTAGCTATGCTGCTGGTGTTGTTTACCATCATGCTGCGTGTGTGTGTTACGCCGTGATTTGATTTCGTGTGTTTTTCGAGAGCACCATTCTGCAGGTGTACAGGGGTTGTGCGGCGCGACAGGGTTGTGGAGGTATAGCCAATATACGAGGAGTTATTCCGGCGCGCACAGTCGCCAATGGGGCATTGACATTCGTATATGACGTTAGTGGCCTTGAGGTTAGTGGTGTCAAGCGCGGGGTTGTTTGCCATGATCAATTTAGAAGTGCTCGGGGCTCGATAGTAAATGATAAGTTTCATTTCGTTATAGGGTCTGATCGGAGTGCAGTTTTTGTATACGATGTCGTGAAGGACTTTGGATCTTTTGTGTACGCAGAGGACATGCTACCCTTGTAAAAGAGTCTCACTTGTTTGGTTTGGTGTGGGTGGACGAGAGATGTTTGTGTAGTTGTCGTCTAATGTGTTGATCTACGACAGTTACTGTATGCTTGTTATTTACCCAAATATGTCTTATCCTCTCTAGTTCCTGGTGCAGAAGCGGCCAGGTTGAACAGTGTTTGATAGCGCGGATGACATCAGCGCGGATAACACTATCCGTATACCTATCCGGACCTGCACTATCCCCGCTGAGGCAGTGTCCTGTGTCGGTGGGCTTTCTGAAGACCGTGGTCACAAAAGGACCATCAGTCGCGTCAATGTCGACATCAAGCAACGAAATGTTATGGTTAATAGATGACTCAGTGGTGAAATGGAGAACTGAGTGTTCTTCGAGTGCAGCTTTCAGTGAGATAAGTTGTTCTTCACACTGGACATTCTCGAAAACATCATCTATATATCTACAGTATGTGTGAGGTTTAACGTTCATGCTGTTGATAGCCATGTATTCTACTTGGGCCATGTAGGTTGCTGCGAGAAAAAAAAAAACACCCCTAGTGGTGAGCCCATCGCCACCCCGTCGATTTGACGGTATAGTTGTCCTTGAGGGCAACGGAAAGGCGTGTCCTTCGTGCAAATCTCCAGCATTCTCTTGAGAACGCCCTTTGGAAGGCGGAGTGCCGGGATCAGGGCTGCGGAGTGCCGGGATCAGGGCTGCGGAGTGCCGGGATCAGGGCTGCGGAGTCGGAGTCGGAGTCGGTCAAAGTCTAAGTCGGAGTCGGCAGTTTTGGCGAGAGTCGGCGTCGGAGTCGCTAAAATCTTGCCAACTCCGACTCCGGCCCGGAGTCGGAGTCGACTTCTTGGAAATTGGCGATTTCTTTGGTCGGTAGAATAGTCGTCGGCCTAAGGACATTAACTTTACATCCCTTTCGAAATCAAATGAGTGGAAAATGAATCGAAAGTGAATCGAGAGGAAAGTTTACTCAACTAACGGTAGATTTACGCCTCATGAAGATAGGGCAATAATTTTTACGTCATCTGATGATGATTGGGGCTTTGGACGCACCGACTCTTACGGTCACACGGTGCCCATTTTAATATCATCGTGCTCGTTTCGTCAAGGAGATTCGAATCATGCCATGGTGACCAGGTTACCTAAGTCAAATTCAAAATTTGACCTCAGGGCAAGGTAATTTAAGGTCATGTGGTGAACCAGGTATGTCGTGCTGCGCAATGTCGGACGGATATAGGCCGGAGTCGGAGTCGTAGTCGATTTTTCAGGCCGGAGTCGGAGCGGAGTTGCTAAAATTATGTCGACTCCGCAGCCCTGGCCGGGATAGCGTCATGTTCATAGACATTGTGCAGAATTATCTTGAACGTTGTGTCCACAGGTGCATTGGTAAACAGTGACGAAGCGTCAAATATTAGGCACAATCATTCATGAGTTTCATCACGATGACCGGAAGATTATTCGAAGCTGAGAGAACCTTGGTAAGAAACAAACGAATGCCCACTATGCCGTCATATATTTTATATATATATATATATATATATATATATATATATATATATATATATATATATATATATATATATATATATATATATATATATATATATATATATATATATATATATATATATATATATATATATATATATATATATATATATATATATATATATATATATATATATATATATATATATATATATATATATATATATATATATATATATATATATATATATATATATATATATATATATATATATATATATATATATATATATATATATATATATATATATATATATATATATATATATATATATATATATATATATATATATATATATATATATATATATATATATATATATATATATTCCATTTACGATTTTCATCTACAAGAACTCCTAAATATTTAATGCATGTTTTTCTCGTGATTGGTGGATCAAATTCCTCTCCATCTAAATTATTGTGCAGTGATCTGGGGTAGTAATTATGCAACTAACATGAAAAAGCTTTTGATACTGCAGAAACGAGCGACTTATCCGCCCCTGTAGCTCAGTGGGAGGAGCGCTGGGCTTCTGACCTTTCCAGGTAGTGGCAGCCCGAGTTTGAGTCTCTTCGGCGTTCGCTATTTGCTCCTGACTGGGATGGCCTGCGGCCGGTGGCAGCAGTCGCACTCAAAGTCAGGTGACGTCAGTGAGCGGGGTGGACCGTGTCCAGGTATGTCGGGCACGTAAAACTTTCGCTTCTAAATTCTGCCGGCTACCAGGAATTTCGGGATCGGATGGTAGTGGCCAGGGCCTGCGCAACAAGCTATGGTTAGCACGGGGCCTAACCTCGGAAATCCATCCATTCAAAATGTTCGGCCAAAAAACATTCTTGCACCCTTCAAAACAATGTTTTTTTAGACACAGAATATTTGGTTCCCAGAAATAGTAAGGGAACAGTGCATCATGATTTTACTAGCAAACATAAATAAGAGGTTACCTAATCCAATATCAAGTATGTTTAGATATTGTGGACCTTCAAACACAAGATCAACACAACATTTTGTGGTTCCTTTTGCATCCACCAATTATAGGTTATTTGCTTTATCTTCCCGTGCTCCAAAAAATCTGGAACACAATCATTTGTACATTGTTTGAGGATTTCGATGAAGTTCCCAAGAATAAGCAAACATTAAATAAAGTTATCAGAAGTTATATCCTCAATGCCGATCGTGCCTCTGTTGCTTGAAGATCCCTCCGATCCAGTGACCTTAGACCTCAGACAGATCCACAGTGTCCACCTGACAGATCCAGTGTCCACCTGACGGACCCCCAGTGTCCACCTGACAGACCCCCAGTGTCCACCTGACAGACACCCAGTGTCCACCTGACAGACCCCCAGTGTCCACCTGACAGACACCCAGTGTCCACCTGACAGACCCCCAGTGTCCACCTGACAGACCCCTAGTGTCCACCTGACAGACCCCCAGTGTCCACCTGACAGACCCCCAGTGTCCATCTGACATACCCCCAGTGTCCACCTGACAGACCCCCAGTGTCCACCTGACATACCCCCAGTGTCCACCTGTCATACCCCCAGTGTCCACCTGACAGACCCCCAGTGTCCACCTGACAGACCCAGTGTCCACCTGACAGATCCACAGTGTCCACCTGACATATCCAGTGTCCACCTGACAGACCCCCAGTGTCCACCTGACAGACCCAGTGTCCACCTAACAGATCCCCAGTGTCCACCTAACAGATCCCCAGTGTCCACCTGACAGACCTCCAGTGTCCACCTGACAGACCTCCAGTGTCCACCTGACATACCCCCAGTGTCCACCTGACAGACCCAGTGTCCATCTGACAGACCCCCAGTGTCCACCTGACAGACCCCCAGTGTCCATCTGACATCCCCAGTGTCCACCTGACAGACCCCCAGTGTCCACCTGACAGACCCCCAGTGTCCACCTGACATACACCCAGTGTCCACCTGACAGACACAGTGTCCACCTGACAGACCCCCAGTGTCCACCTGACATACACCCGGTGTCCATCTGACAGATCCAGTGTCCACCTGACAGACCCCCAGTGTCCACCTGACAGATCCCCAGTGTCCACCTGACAGACCCCCAGTGTCCACCTGACAGACCCCCAGTGTCCACCTGACAGACACAGTGTCCACCTGACATACACCCAGTGTCCACCTGACAGACACAGTGTCCACCTGACATACATCCAGTGTCCACCTGACAGACCCCCAGTGTCCACCTGACATACACCCAGTGTCCACCTGACACACCCAGTGTCCACCTGACAGACACAGTGTCCACCTGACATACATCCAGTGTCCACCTGACAGACCCCCAGTGTCCACCTGACAGACAGTGTCCACCTGACAGACCCCTAGTGTCCACCTGACAGACAGTGTCCACCTGACACAGTGTCCACCTGACATACCCCCAGTGTCCACCTGACATACCCCCAGTGTCCACCTGACATACCCCCAGTGTCCACCAGACAGACCCCCAGTGTCCACCTGACAGACACAGTATCCACCTGACATACCCCCAGTCCCCACCTGACAGATCCAGTGTCCATCTGACAGACCCCCAGTGTCCACCTGACAGACACAGTGTCCACCTGACATACCCCCAGTGTCCACCTGACAGACCCCCAGTGTCCACCTGACATACCCCCAGTGTCCACCTGACAGATCCAGTGTCCATCTGATAGATACAGTGTTCACCTGACATACCCCCAGTGTCCACCTGACAGATCTAGTGTCCACCTGACAGATCTAGTGTCCACCTGACAGATCTAGTGTCCACCTGACAGACCCCCAGTGTCCACCTGACAGATCCAGTGTCCACCTGACAGACCCCAGTGTCCACCTGATAGACCCCCAGTGTCCATCTGACAGATCCAGTGTCCACCTGACATACCCCTAGTGTCCACCTGACAGACCCCAGTGTCTACCTGACAGACCCCCAGTGTCCACCTGACATACCCCCAGTGTCCACCTGACAGATCCAGTGTCCACCTGACAGACCCCCAGTGTCCACCTGACAGACCCCCAGTGTCCATCTGACAGATCCAGTGTCCACCTGACAGACCCCCAGTGTCCATCTGACAGATCCAGTGTCCACCTGACAGACCCCCAGTGTCCACCTGACAGACCCCAAGTGCCCACCTGACATATCCAGTGTCCACCTGACAGACCCCCAGTGTCCACCTGACAGACCCCCAGTGTCCACCTGACAGATCCACAGTGTCCACCTGACAGACCCCCAGTGTCCACCTGACAGACCCCCAGTGTCCACCTGACAGACCCCCAGTGTCCACCTGACAGATCCCCAGTGTCCACCTGACAGACCCCCCAGTGTCCACCTGACAGATCCAGTGTCCACCTGGCATACCCCCAGTATCCACCTGACAGACCCCCAGTGTCCACCTGGCAGACTCAGTGTCCACCTGACATACCCCCAGTGTCCACCTGACAGACCCCCAGTGTCCACCTGGCAGATCCAGTGTCCCCCTGACATATCCCGTGTCCACCTGGCATACCCCCTGTGTCCACCTGACATATCCAGTGTCCACCTGACAGACCCCCAGTGTCCACCTGACAGACCCCCCAGTGTCCACCTGACAGACCCCCAGTGTCCACCTGACAGATCCAGTGTCCACCTGACAGACCCCCAGTGTCCACCTGACATATCCAGTGTCCACCTGACAGACCCCCAGTGTCCACCTGACAGACCCCCAGTGTCCACCTGACAGATCCAGTGTCCACCTGACAGACCCCCAGTGTCCACCTGACATATCCAGTGTCCACCTGACAGACCCCCAGTGTCCACCTGACATACCCCCAGTGTCCACCTGACAGACCCACAGTGTCCACCTGACAGACCCACAGTGTCCACCTGACAGACCCACAGTGTCCACCTGACAGATCGAGTGTCCACCTACTCTGAGCGCCCGGCGAAACTAACGCCCTCTACTCTCCAGCCGGCTGCATCGCTCCCGTGCAATGTGACGTCATGATGGTGTGCGAACCGGTAGAGGCGGTGAGCCGGAAGCTGAGGTAGTTATCGGTGCTCCCGTGCAATGTGACGTCATGATGGTGTGCGGACCGGTAGAGGCGGTGAGCCGGAAGCTGAGGTAGTTATCGGTGTTCCCGTGCAATGTGACGTCATGATGGTGTGCGGACCGGTAGAGGCGGTGAGCCGGAAGCTGAGGTAGTTATCGGTGTTCCCGTGCAATGTGACGTCATGATGGTGTGCGGACCGGTAGAGGCGGTGAGCCGGAAGCTGAGGTAGTTATCGGTGCATTGCGAGGTGGTGCTTCTTCGCCTAATTTGTTTCGTAATCGCTGTTGTACATTTTTAAGTCGGTCAAATTTGAGGAAATTCAACCAAACATGAAGAATATGAATAGAAGGAGTCTTCGCCACCTTGAGTCAGCGTGGTGGCGATTAAAAAGAGACGCAAAAGCTCACCAAAACATAGAGCCAAGAACGCACATACATCGCCGACGTGGCTTTCTCTTACACCACTGCAACCTCTGCGCTGACATGGTAGACGATCGCTGTTCGGTATACCGTATCGTGTTTGGTATTGTATTGCATTGTATTGTATTGTATTGTATTGAGAGACAATCCCCGATGTACTCGAGGCTATTACAGTCTCACTTTGCTCGTACACTTGGCTCGTACACTTTGCTCGTACACGTACACTCTGTCCATAAGCGAGTACACGCAGACAGAAACATACACCCACACACACATATACCTACACACACTGAACAGACGCAACACGAGGTCTAAAAAGTTGGGTCACATCCATACCGTGGTCACAACAAGTGATCACTCTCGGTCATAGCCCAGGTGGCTTCGTAAATGGCGGCCAAATGCAGGCATTGTAAGCTGCGATAAATCCGATGGTAATGAGTTATACTCGCGGGGAGCACGGCTGCAGAAACGCCGTCGGCCCATCTCTGTGTGGGACATCGGTATGTACAGACTGTTGTTCTGTCTTGTACTGCGACCACGAGTCTCCGATATGGCTGGCCAATGCCTCGGGCTCTCCCAGGCGGCGTACTTTGTGAACCAGACACAGTGTGTGGTACTGTACCTGGTCGTCAGCACTGAGCCAGCCCACACCCTCCAGCAGATCCGACACATAATCAAATTTTGCGGCCGAAAATAATTTGTGCTGCATAGTTGATAACTTTTTGGACGCGAGCAAGGTTCTTCTGTGTACCATTACCATACACAGATATACAGTATTGGATCTGCGAGAGAGCTAAGGCATTGACAACGGCGGAGATGACAGAAGGTGTCAGGTAGTTCCTCAGATGTGATAGACCGATGAGGATACCAAAGCAGCACCTAATGACTGCGGATATATGCGCGTCCCAACTGAGGGTGGGATCAAAGATTATTCCGAGGTTCTTGGCTTCCGAAACGGGAAGAAGATTGTGATCGCGAAATTTTACGGTAAAACTGGGGGCATTTCGTAGATTTTGAGGGCTTCCCAATAGCATCAGTTGAGTCTTGCCAGCATTGACTTTAAGCCCACTAGCTCGAAACCAAAAGTCCAGAGAAGCCAGGACTTCTTCCATCTTATGTATGACGTTTTTAATTCCGATTTCGTACCACTAACCAAAATGTGTGTGTCATCAGCATACTGGACGACTACCGCGTCTTCGCCAAACCTACTAAGGTCGTTAGCGAAGATGCAGTAAAGAAGCGGGCCCAGAGCAGAGCCTTGCAAGACGCCGATGCTGTTGGGAAGTGGTGCAGATTTGTGTTATATTTCCAAAATTGTCAGTGAAGCTGACACTTTGGGTGTGATCTCGAAGGTAAGCCGAAAACCAGGACGTATCAATTCCATGTAGCTGTAATTTCGTCAAAAGTTTGGAATGGTCTATCACATCGAAACATTTTCTCAAGTCCAGCAGGCAGAGAAGAGACATTTCTCCCCGGTCATTGGCAGAGAGGATATTGTCGAAAATGGATATGAGCGCGGTTTCCGTCGAATGACGAGGACGAAAACCGTGCTGAGTGGGAGAAAGGAGATGATTCTGGGACAGGTAATAGTAAACTTGTTGGTGAACGGCCCTTTCTACAATTTTGGCAATCACAGGTACTATGGAGATTGGCTGGTAGTTGGATGGATTGGATGAATCCATATTTTATGGTATGTGTTTATGTGAATTGGGAATCCATATGGTATGTTAGTTGAATGGTATGTGTTTGGTATGCCGATATATATATAGAGAGAGAGAGAGAGAGAGAGAGAGAGAGAGAGAGAGAGAGAGAGAGAGAGAGAGAGAGAGAGAGAGAGAGAGAGAGAGAGAGAGAGAGAGAGAGAGAGAGAGCTAGAGCTAGAGCTAGAGCTAGAGCTAGAGCTAGAGCTAGAGCTAGAGCTAGAGCTAGAGCTAGAGCTAGAGCTAGAGCTAGAGCTAGAGCTAGAGCTAGAGCTAGAGCTAGAGCTAGAGCTAGAGCTAGAGATAGAGATAGAGATAGAGATAGAGATAGAGATAGAGATAGAGATATTTATTTATTTATTTATTTATTTATTTATGTATTTATTACCGAGCGGGCGCGAAGCCCCCGTGAGGTTTCTCGTCAAATTACTTGAGACAAATTTACATTTGAACCGGCCCGAACGGGCCGTACAGACGCTTTTCGGAAGCTAATAACTTTGCAACCACTGCAACGATTGAGATCGGGTTTTCACCATTGGATAGGACCATCAAATCAATTTTGTTTTTGGTATGGTGCGTCCTGATAGGGGTGGTACTACAGCGCGTGGCACACGCAGACGGCGAAATGAACAAAAATAATTATTGATAAAAAATGGCTTTATTGATCTAAGCATTAATTACCGAGCGGGCGCGAAGCGCCCGTTAGGTTTCTCGTCAACTTACTAGACAAATTTACATTTGACCCGGCCCGAACCGGCCGTACATACGCGTTTCGGGAGCTAATAACTTTGCAACCACTGCTCCAATTGATCTCGGGTTTTCACCATTGGATAGGACCATCAAATACATTTTTATTTTGGTATGGTGCGTTCTGATAGGGGTGGTACCACAGCGCGTGGCACACGCAAACGTCGAAATGAGCCCAAATCATTCTTGATCAAAAATGGCATTATTAATCTAAGCATTCGTTTTGTATACGCTGAAGCATGCAGCGCTCAGGACGTACTCCCTTTTGGCGGATTCGAGAAAGGAGATCATGAACAATTTAATACCAGTATTAACGCCTTTTTGGGCGATGACCGAGCGGGCGCGCTCTGGTAAAGCTAAAACAGGTTTGAAACATGAAACGGTACGAAAGCATACGTGGTAGTAACACATAGTCTCTTTAGTCCTTTTAGTCCTCCATAAAAATTGACAGGCCTCCATGCATGCCAACATACAAATAAGTTTTATTCAATTGTTCATGATCTTATTTCCCGAATCCGTCAAAAGGGAGTACGTCCTGAGCGCTGCATGCTTCAGCGTATACAAAAATGTTAAGATTAATCATGCCATTTTTGATTAATAATTATTTGTGTTCATTTCGACGTCTGCGGGTGCCACGCGCTGTGGTCCCACCCCTATAAGAACGCACCATACCTAAATCAAAATTGATTTGATGGTCCTATCTAATAGTGAAACCCCGATCTCAATCGGAGCAGTGGTTGCAAAGTTATTACCTTCCGAAAAACGTCTATGGCTGATTCGGGCCGGTTCGGGCCGGGTCAAATGTAAATTTATCTAGTAAGTTGACGAGAAACCGCACGGGCGCTTCGCGCCCGCTCGGTAAAAACTATTTTTTTATGTTGGCATGCATGGAGGCCTGGAAATTTGTATGGAGGAATAAAAGGACTAAAAAGACGTATGTGTTACTACCACGTGTGCTCCCGTACCGTTTCATATTTCAAACCTGTTTTAGCTTTACCAGAGCGCGCCCGCTCGGTCATCGCCCAAAAAGGCGTTTTACTGGTTTATACAATGAAGCATGCAACGCTCAGGACGTACTCCCTTTTGGCGGATTCGAGAAAGGAGATCATGAACAATTTAATGCCACTTAATTTTATGTTGGCATGCATGGCGGCCTGGCAATTTTTATGGAGGACTAAAAGGATTATGTGTTACTACCGCGTATGCTCCCGTACCGTTTCATATTTCAAACCTGATTTAGCTTTACCAGAGCGCGCCCGCTCGGTCATCGCCCAAAAATGCGTGTTACTGGTTTACAGACTCGGAAGTCCAGTAATACGATATGATGCACACCAACCTATAATTCACATATACAGCGCAGTGGACCAAGCTTTCCTTACAGAGGAATAACATGCCAGGTCACTATTGAACAATGTCGATACAATTCGATTGCCAGACTGGCTTAGTCGTGTCATGAAACCAAAGAACGACTTTTCGATGCATGACGTTAAAACTATCAATTCGTTCCTGCACAAACATGTTGGATGCACTACAACAAAATGATCATATAAAAAACATTCTAGCGGCATTGTTGAAACAAACTATGAAGTTTCGTAACCCAGAAGCACGCTGAGAGTGCCACAGATGTACACCCCACTAATACCAGTAAAACGCCTTTTTGGGCGATGACCGAGCGGGCGCGCTCTGGTAAGGCTAAAACAGGTTTGAAATATGAAACGGTACGGGAGCTTAAGTGCGCATTGACTGTGTCCCAATGATGAGTAAAACGTTCAATAGCTTTACCGTGGTTATACTCTAGGATGCATAAGAACGTGCAGCTGAATCGGGCAGGTAGTTTCAGAGATAGCAAATAGTGGTCCGCACATGCGCAGTGAACACGTGCATAGTGACAAAAAATGTTCTGCCAAGCGCAAACCTAACAGCCATCCTAAGCATGTATGCAAATTTTCACACCGATAGGTCCAGTAGTTCCCTAGCTCTGAAATACGGTGGCGCACGTGCGCACGTTCATATTGGTGTACGCCTCGAAACGTCTAAAGCAGCTAATAGTCATGCCCTAGCCTACATGCAAAATGTCAGCTCAATAGGTCCAGTAGTTTCGAAGATATAAAAAGGGGTCCGCACGTGCGCACGTGCCATGCAACTTCCGAATCTTCATGTGGAATATTGATAGGATGTCAGTCGGGAGCAGCACACCAAATTTCGCCGTAATCGGCCTAGTAGTTTCTGAGATACATCGTAGATGTGTAACCCGACACCCTTATTTCTTACACGTGCTCACGTGCACTCAAGCCTTAAGTTTAAATTAGGCATGCAACATATGGGGTTTCATTGGCTCTTAGCGTACGCCAAATGTGGTCCAGTTTGATGAAGTGATTTATCATTAGGCGCGATTTTCCTCTAAAATCGGTGATTTGACCTGCCCCACTTTTGCGCGTGCCACGCGCTGTGGTGCCACCCTTATCAGAACGCACCATACCAAAAACAAAATGCATTTGATGATCTTATCCAATGGTGAAAACTCGATCTCAATCGGAGCAGTGGTTGCAAAATTATTAGCTTGCGAAAAGCGTCTGTACAGCCGTGTCGGGCCGATTCGGGCCGTGTCGGGCCGGGTCAAATGTAAATTTGTCTAGTAAGTTGACGAGAAACCTCGCAGGCGCTTCGCGCCCGCTCGGTAATTATACAAATATATTTGAACGGAGTACGAACACAATGCGAACTTCCTAATAAGTGAGTTTGCACGACAACACATGAGGCGATACTGATGGCGCAATCAAGATCATCTGATTTTGAAGAGGTGTTCGAAATATGAAAATCAATATATTTGTAGCTATCAACATATGATAGCACATTACTGCATACGACAATATCAGGTATGACCATTGACCATGTGCTTCAACAAGTTAGGAATGATAGCCATGCAAACTGTCTGTTTTGGTATTAAATAGTATATCACGATTGCCGGCATACTCTGCACAAATACCAAGCATCTTTTGTAAACTTTGCGGCGTCGGTGAAAGCAAAACCATATCGT
This sequence comes from Chirona hameri, assembly GCA_036785665.1. Taxonomy (NCBI): domain Eukaryota; kingdom Metazoa; phylum Arthropoda; class Thecostraca; order Balanomorpha; family Balanidae; genus Chirona; species Chirona hameri. The sequence goes on along the minus strand of JAXIVJ010001447.1, from coordinate 34,462 downwards.
CCGGCAGGGGGCGCCCTCACTGGCCCGGGGCACCGTCATTGGCCGCAAGAGCGCCGTCACTGGCCGGGGGAGCGTCCTCACTGGCCGGAGTGGCGCCGTCACTGGCCGGAGAGGCGCCGTCACTGATCGGAGGGGCGCCAGCTTTGCATCCACGTGAAATCGCACAAGAAATTCCCCGACCCCTTTCGATTTCAATAAAAAAATTGGCACGTGTATTACCCAATGAACGATCATCATTCACAAACTTTTAGCTCCATTCGACCTCCGAGGTCAGAGTTACCGGTCATCTTAGGTTGCACGTTTTTGCCGACATTTTATCATTCAAAAGTGCATATATTGGCCCCCAAAAATATAGGAAGGTGCAGTTGCCACTAGAGCACAGAGATATGATCGGACTATGTATTGCACCCGATGAACTTCTATGACCTAAATTTGACCTTTGACCTGACGAGGTCAAAGTCAACGATTCAAGTTTTCTTATGTTTGCCTGCCCCAAAATGCACCAAAATGTAACACGAGAGTGGTTACATCATCGTCTCAAAGCATATGCAAAAGAATGGCGGGCACTTACAACTTTTTAAGATAAGGTATAACTATGTCGCGCCGGTTGAACGTGCCCTGTGGTTATCTGCTTTGAATTGACTCCCTCTCAGCATGGATTAACAATACATGTTCCCCCATTACACCTGGTAACAAAATAGGTACACACGTTACCAGTGGTGCCCACAACGTAACTGCACAGTTTCAAGACGACATGCCCCGACTTGACATCTGATGCGCCGCGGGCGGCTTGATGCCGCGCCGGCGCGACATAGTTATGCTAAAATACTCATATCTTTAAAAGTGTTCAAGTGACCGCCATTCTTTTGCACATGCTTTGCGACGATGATGTAACCACGCTCGTGTTAAATTTTGGTGGATTTCGGGGCAGGCAAACAGTAATAACTCGAAATTTTGACTGACCTCGTCGAGTCAAAAGTCATATGAAGGCCATGTGAAATCATGGAGGTACATAGCAATGGATATTCATTTTCCTATCCAGTGGCGGCAACCGCAACTTCCTAGAACAATTTTTCGCCAATATATGCACCTTTGAATGATAAAATGTCGGCAAAAACGTGCAAACTAAGATGGCCCGTAACTCTGACCTCAGAGGTCGAATGGAGCTAAAAGTTTGTGAATGATGATCGTTCATTGGGTACTATACACGTACCCCAAATTTCATCGAAATCGAAAGGGTTCGGGTTCAAAACTGCCCATTCTTGAGCGATCTGACGTGGAAAGACCCATGGGCGCCTCGGTCCATAGGGCCAGGGCATGCCCTGAATGAGCGTATGCTCGGTACGCCACTGGCTGCACGGTATGAGAAAGTACTGCGAGCCAAGGAAAGCCGAAACGGAGGAAGCTGTAACTCGCCACTGGCTGCTGCGCGAGTAACCTATTCATACTCGCTTATCACCTGCGTGGCTCACTGGCCCGGGATTTTCCCGTCTCCGTGCGGTGCACGGGACTTCTTGGACGTGACTTAGCTCACGACTTAGCTCACGACTTAGCTCACGACTTAGCTCACGACTTAGCTCACGACTTAGCTCACGACTTAGCTCACGACTTAGCTCACGACTTAGCTCACGACTTAGCTCACGACTTAGCTCACTCGAGGCTAAGTGGCAGTGTGGCCTGGCTAACATCCAGATGCTATATTTAGAGTGCAGACAGTCCCCGCAACTGACGAATGATTGCAGCTGGTCGGCACTCTGGGCCCGCTGTCGATTCGCCGTATGTTTGTCCCTCGATCCACGGTGTCTCGCCGGGCCACGCGTTCAACCGAAGCCGGAGACTTAGAACTGCAGAGGTGCAAACTCTCGTCCACGCAGAGAGGGTTTCGCTACCGGGCCGCCGCGTCATGGAACCAGCTGCCTCCGGCTGTCACTGGGCGACCGACACTGTCGGCGTTTCGCGCGTCACTGAAAACATTGACAGCCTGAGATCCGACCGCCCGTATGGTGTTTGATTCCGGTGTTTTTACATTCGCTGTATCACCTTTTCATTTGATCACACTTTTTATTTGTATCTACTACGCATGTGCCCATCGTCCATGTGTCTTGTGCTGCGCCGACGACCAACTACTGACGTTTTTATCCTGATGCATGTTCTTTTTGCTGTGTTTTGTTTTTACTGTGTGCTTGACGCTATTCCTGAAAAGCCATGTTGCATGGACGGATTATAGAACCAATACATACATACACACGCCAGGGAATTCGGCTTGTGGCGTGTTCCTGGAACATGTGAGGGGGCACATGTGAGGACCGTCAGTACCGGGACAGTCTGCTCCACACTGTCCCGGTGACGCAGGCTGACCCCTCTCCCGCCGCCGGTGACCCGGGCTGACCTGGTCGACCACCGGTGACCTGGGCTGACCTGGCTGCCCACCGGGGACCCGAGCTGACCTGGCCGCTCCCCGGGGACCCGAGCTGACATGGCCGACCTCGGGTGACCCGGACTGACCCCTGACTACCCCTGTCTAGTAAGTTGACGAGAAACCTCGCAGGCGCTTCGCGCCCGCTCGGTAATTAGACAAATATATTTTAACGGAGTACGAACACAATGCGAACTTCCTAATAAGTGAGTTTGCACAACACATGAGGCGATACTGATGGCGCAATCAAGATCATCTGATTTTGAAGAAGTGTTCGAAATATGAAAATCAATATATTTGTAGCTATCAACATATGATAGCACATTACTGCATACGACAATATCAGGTATGACCATTGACCATGTGCTTCAACAAGTTAGGAATGATAGCCATGCAAACTGTCTGTTTTGGTATTAAATAGTAGGGCGAGCAGGTCAGCTTTAGGTGACCTAAGCTGACCTGCTCGCCCACCGGTGACCCGGGCTAACCTGGCCGCTCTCCGGTGACTCGGGCTGACATGGCCGACACCGGTGACCCGGGCTGACATGGCCGACACCGGTGACCCGGGCTGACATGGCCGCTCTCCGGTGACCCGGGCTGACCTGGCCGCTCTCCGGTGACTCGGACTGACATGGCCGACACCGGTGACTCGGGCTGACCAGAGCCTTGTTCACGACCTCCTGCTGACGGGCTGCCCACGGCTGCCCAAAACGGCAGCACACACCAACCTATGTCATCGCCGGCGATTACTACTTGAACTCAAATGCTGTCGATTCACTATCCATATCTGGCGTACTTGCTACGATAAATTTGCTCGTACAGCTAGGTAAGTAGCAGAGCTTATGTTACCTAATACCAACATAAACAGTTAACTAAAATTATCGCAGACTTACTCCATATCCATCTACGCTTCTTCAAGCTTCTCGCTTGGAGATCGTTGGTTGTTTATCGACGCTTCACGTTTGGAGATTGCCGCGTGCACCCATTTGTGTTATCTGCTCCCCGACTGACGCGATTTGCCGGAGGCAGCGACAACAGGAGGCAGCAGAGGTGTGACGTCATACACCGTACCCCTCCCCACACCCCTTCCCCCCACTGGTCCACGCTGATTGGTCGATACGTTTTGACAGCAGTAGGCAGCAGCAGTCAGCCCGTCAGCAGGCGCCGTGAACAAGGCTCTGGTCGCCCATTGGTGACCTAGGTTGACCTGGCCGCCCACCTGTAAGCCCGCCCTGCCGGGGTGCCGTTGACCTGTCGGCCGGCCCCTCTGTGGCGCCGGCCGGCCGCCTCCGCTGGGTCACTGACCTGGCAGTCACTGCAGCAGCAGCGGGTCGGCGGCGGCGGCGGCGGCGGCCGGCCAGTCTCGAGTTCACGGCCGCGCTGCAGCGTGCAGAGGCAGCGGCGCGGCCTTGCAGCCGCCGCCGGCGCCGCCCAGCCCGGGTAGACGGCCTCGGCCGCCCCGGGCCCGGAGGATCGGGGGCACGGAACTCACGAGCCGAACGGCGCGGCGTCCTCTGACGGCTCCGCCACGCCGGCCGTGTGTGTGTGCCGCCGGGCGGCGTGAGATGTTACGTCGGAAGTTACGCGGCGCTGTGCGTCAGGGGCAGGGTCGGTGCAGGGCGGGCCGGGGCGGGGCGGGGCCGGCCGACCTTCGGCGGCTGCTCCGATTGGGGACTGCCGCTCCTGGCCGGCAGATGCCGCGTGTGATGACCTTGGCGTGCAGGGTCGCCTCGGCCGCCGGCCTGATGTGATGCCGCACCATGCCGCGGTCACGAGGCCGTCCGCCAGATTGTGTGTGTGTGTGTGTGTGTGTGTGTGTGTGTGTGTGTGTGTGTGTGTGTGTGTGTGTGTGTGTGTGTGTGTCTGTGTCTGTGTCTGTGTCTGTGTCTGTGTCTGTGTCTGTGTCTGTGTCTGTGTCTGTGTCTGTGTCTGTGTCTGTGTCTGTGTCTGTGTCTGTGTCTGTGTCTGTGTCTGTGTCTGTGTCGGTGTCGGTGTCGGTGTCGGTGTCGGTGTCGGTTCGGTGGCGGTTCGGGAGTGTCCAGGGAGCCCCAGCGGCTGTCGGTCTAGGTTTCAAATTTATCCCTGTAACCACGGTCCACACATCCGAATGACGACAGGTATGACTAAGCCAGCACCAAAAATATATTTTGTGCAGCATATCTCGATCTTGTACATACTGAACAGATTAGAATGGTGACTAAGCAGGGGACATAGGGAACATATATGAACATTCTGGTCATCGGTCAAGAATGCGTATTCATGAACCCAACTTCTTGCACATGTCTGGTCTTCTGCACAAAAGAAGAGTTAAAATATGTCAAAAAGGTGCATTTACTGATTGGGTAATGAGGAACACTACTGGTCCAAATTACCCCGTTCCGATACTTCGGGAGACATTAAAGGGATTATACGGTTTTTTCCCAGAATAATTGAGTTACATAGTAAAACGTACTTATACAGGTGGTAGAATTCCCATGGTAGCCACATTTTTCTGGAAATGACCTCTTCTGCACGTAAGGACATTCCAAAGTGCGCGGTGATGCCACCGCGTATTTTCTGCAGGACCGGCTGAGGCAGAGCCAGTTACAGTGTTTAAAAATTACTTTTTGGTTAGGTGTGCAGATGAAATAATTACTTTTGAAGGATGAGAAAATCCAGCATGGAAAATAATTATTTTCGAAGAGAATGGGAATTTTGACCACATAATATTCAATGCGGGAAAATAACTACCCAACTTGCTAATTTGCATCCATTGTTAGATAAAAAATGTCACACAAGTCAGGTATAACCTGATTGTTGGTAACTATCGAGTTTGCGGGCGTAATCCGATGAGTTTTTATAATTGTGTGAGACTTTTTGGAATTTGCCTCCCAAAAAACACCGTTCTGGATCCGCCAATGCCCATGAGAAACATAATTAATTGTCACACGGTGACTTGGTCAATATGGTGCAGCAAAACAAAACTATGTCTATATAATTCCAAGTTCCAAATGAAACTGGTTCAAGAAAACATTTTAATTATCTAAACTAACAGCCGTGTGTTGGTGGTATCTCTTAGAACTAGGGGCTCCGCCACGGGGGGGACGGGGGACGAGCCCCCCCCCCCCCCCCCCCCCACACACACACACACTTTTTGGACTTCTAACATTACGCATATGGGCGTTGCATGGAAATACTCGACTTCAGAATGCCTCCCCCTCCCCCCCCCCCCCCCCCAACTTTCGGAACGTGGCGGAGCTCTTGCTTAGAACTACCCTAGGGCAAGCTGACACATACTTGGGTGAAATCAACCTAAAACTTCACCAAATACCATATCATCAAACAGCAACCAACCAAGTCAGATGTCAACAAGTTGAAAGACCAAGGCCACGGCCCAGCCTGAGCCACGCAACTCGAAACGGTACGATAATACCAGAGACCGAATGTTGCGCTACGGTAAATGGAATACTCAACTTTTTGTCTCATCTCAATTCTCATCCTTCTCGCATGGCTGCATAAAACAATGAATAACTTCTTCAAAAAAGCTAGTTTTCTGTTTTAAAAAAAAATCTGACGTATTCAGAAAAGATCAGCGAACAATCGAATGTTTCATTTAGTGAAAATAATTCGGTTTAGGAGATAATTTAAGAAGGTTTCAGTAGGGTGTGCAGCCCACCCAAATGTTTGCGTTCAAGCCATCCTCGGAGAGGTGCACGGCGATGCAAAAAAACAGTCCAATATTCTCGTGAATTCGAAGTACTGCGAACGCTATGAGATAATGAACCATTCTTACGTATTCATCAAACTTTGACCCAAACTTATTCCTGCAGTAATTTGAAAACCACGACTTTGTAACAGGTGTTGCACTCAGGTTCGCTTAAAATCGGCCGTCATTGCAAGGCATTCTGAAGGCAATAATTTAAGCAACTAGACACAATGTTTTTTGCTGAAAACTACTGTATAGGCTCGGAAAACGATGAAGAATTTCCTGGAGTGGTATTTATTTTGCTACGACTCGTAATGAGCATAATATTGAAGAGTTTAGTTGGGTGGCATTTGGGTGGAATTTGGGTGGCGTTGGGTGGATTTCCTCATCCTTCGGAGGAATTTTGCTGCGGGATGATTTTATAGAGACATATGATGCGCAACTGTTTCGAAACAATATGCAATGTGGCGTGTCTGCTGCCGTAATGCTAAATGTATCTTGGATGCTCTGGGAGGGATGTAATGCTTCTAGACTTAATTTCAGTTGGTTATGGCAGATAGGTGCCTTGCCAGGTTACTGTCAATTGTATTGTCTGGCTTGTTTGATCTTGGTCTAAGAGAGAAGCCATACAGTGTTGTATCAGTATTGAAATGCTGAGCATCATAGCTTTCTTTCCATGGGTCTCGTTTTCTATAGGCCTGGTGGGGCCAGGGCCCTACCAATAATCTCACATTTTAACATTAGGCCTATGGCGTTGCATGGTAAGAATGACCTTAAAATCTATGAAGTTAGCATTTATCATAAAGTTAGCCTACCAATCATTTTCAGGACACAACGCCCCTGTTTCTTTCCTTCCAGCCCGGGTAGTTAACCATTTCAATGTCATGACTTTCAGGTAGTATTGATTCAATGGCTGATTACCTAGATGGATACTGCAATATATGCAGCCTGAGTGTCCCTCCCTCTTTATCTCTGTGAAACTTCACTCCACACGTTGCAGGTGTTTGCTCGCAGCTGAGCTCAAAATTGAAATACAAGTCACAGTCTGTTTATTTACAGCATCATATCCACAGTAGCACTTAAGCATTATGAATGTCAATTAATATCCATCATCATTTTGCAATTCAGAGATGATGCAATTGCAATTCATGTTGTCGGAGCGCCCTTAAACTCCAATCATCATCAATTCAGAGATGTGGTCATTGTCATTAACAGGGCATGTGCATGGTTCAGCATGATCATTTGTATGATGTTTATCTTTAGTTCCGTGTGATGCAGGATCCAGGATGGTGATTAATGGATAGCTTGCTTGTGGATTTGGACAGTATCTTCTGAAACAAAGTTGTTTTCTAGGTCAAAGAAGTTATGTTTTGAAACTCAGGCAGAACATTTAACGAACATAAAAATAGCAATGATTGATGAGAAAAATGAGATGAGAAAAAAAGACAAAACAATAATTTAAAGATGAGGAAATAATTTTTGATAGGTGGTATTTTCCACCCATTTATACGAAAAATTTAAACACTGGCCAGTTATCTCTTTTATGCTAATAAAAACACCTCACTTATGGCATATTTCCGGTAAAATAAGCAATATTTGAAAGAAAATAAACTTGTTTTGTTCCAACGACAGCAGCAGTTACCTAGTTTTCCCATAAAATTATATATGTTTCATGAATTATCATGCCCAAAAAATGATACGTCACCACCAAATTCTCAACGCTAAAGGCCAGAGATAAAAAAACACAAAAACACAAAACATCAACGAACAGTGTGTAGTAATACAAAGTCCCGTCAGTTTTGAATTGCATAATAATTTTGTGATCCAGTGTAGGACTTGCAGATAGTTCAAAACTCTAAAATTGATCTTAAGATAAAAGTGGTGGACAGTAGTGCCGATCAAGTACTCGTTATCTGATACTAGTCTCGAAAAACGCCCAAGTTTTAACGCTGATCATTGCTGAAATAATGAACTAAATGAGCATTGAGGTCCCTGTTATATGTCTTAAACGTGTTTAAAGCTCATACAACTGCAAAAGAGTGCATTTACTTTCAGGACGGAAACCCGTATAATCCCTTTACTGCGTCCTGTCTATCAATCTGATAAGTTAGGTTCCGATTTAAATGTTCATTTGGGAACTAAGGATGACTAAAATCCATGACAATGGATCTGTCGATGATGAACTGGACGGAAAAAATGGAGTGCCTGAATCACCCTATGCTGTTGCTGTCTGGTGACTGTCTGTTGCTGTCTGGTGACATTAGTGAGGGAAGTTGTGGCGGTAACGACTCTCAGTCGGCGCAGTGGAGTCGGTATCCTACACCTCGGAACTCACTCCAGCAGCCGGCTGCTGACTGCTGTGTATCACTGGTCTGGACGCTCCGGTGTTGTTGCATACCGAAGCCGAATGATGGAATGCTTGAATTATATTAAATATATCTGAGCGAGCAAGCATTTGATCAACAGATGTGTGATGACATCTAAGTTTCAATGTTGTTTACAGCGTTGCATCAGCGGTTTAACCTAGTTTGCTCGGTATTATACTGTTGCCCATTATTAGGCACGTAGCCAGGGGAGGGCCCCCCCCCCCCTGGAGTCCAGGAGGGCCCTTTTCGGCGCGCTGCGCGCGCCGAAAAGGGTCCACGAAACCGCGCGAAGCGCGGTATCATGGGCTCTTTACTACGCGAAGCGTGGTCTTTAGAGAGTTTAGAGGACTGCAGTGACCCTTTAGGGCCACCAGGGCCCTTTGAAAGACCAGAGGGCCCCTTGGACGTTCAAAAGAGCCCAGTGCATGTCAGAAAGGCCCCTGGCCAAACCGAAAGGGCCCCTGAGCGGGTCAGAGGGCCCCCTGAGCACGTCGAATGGGCCCCTAGCCAGCACAGAGGGCCCCTGGGTAGGTCGAGAGGCCCCTGAGCATGTCGGCCCCAGCGCAGTCCCTTGCCAGGTCATAAGCGCCCATGAGCAGGTTGGAGGGCCCCTGTACATACCAGAGGGCCCCTGGGAAATTAAAAGGGCCCCTGTGCAGATCAGAGGGGCCCCTGACCAGACCGAAAGGGCCCATAGGTGTGTCAGTAGGGCCCCTGAACATGCCGCATGAGCCCCTAGTCAGCACGGAGGGGTCCCAGAGCAGGTTGGAGGGCCATCGGAGCATGTCGCAAGCCAACAAAGCAGCCAGCGCAGTCCCTTACCAGGTCGGAAGGGCCCCTTAGAAGGCTAGAGGGCCCCTGGAGAGACCAGAGGGCCCCCGGAAAGTTAAAAGGGCCCATGTGCAGATCGGAGGGGCCCCTGACCAGACCGAACGGACCCCTGGACGGGAAAGAAGGGCCCCTGAACATGCATAATTGGCCCCTGGCCAGCACGAAGGGGCCCCAGGGCAGGTCGGAGGGCCCCTTGAGCATGTCGGCAGGGCGACAAAGCAGCCAGCGCAGTCCGACCAGAAGAGTAGCTGGGCAGATCGGAGGGGCTCCTGGACAAATCAGAGGGGCCCCTAGCTAGACCGAAAGGATCCCTGGGCCGGTCGGAAGGCCCCTTGAACATGCCGGATAAGTTCCTAGCCAGACTGGAGGGGCCCCTGGGCTGGTCGGAGGGGCCCCTGAGCAGGAGCGGCGGATTGCGGGGCAGGGTACCCAAAATGCCCCCCAGTCGAAAATCCTGGTGGGCATAAGGGTCATTTTGCCCCCCAGATTTTAGCCTGCTCAATCTGGGGGGCAAAATGACCCCCCCCCCCCCCTCCCCCGCAGGATTTTCAACTGGGGGGGGGGGGGATTTGGGATACCCTGCGCCCCGCAATCCAACGCCCCTGCCCCTGGACATATCGGCAGGGCGACAAAGCAGCCAGTGCAGTCCCTGGCCAGGTCGGAAGGACCTCTGAAAAGGCCGAATGGGCCCCTTGACACACAAGAGGGGCTTCTTGGAAGGTCAAAGGAGTCCCTGGTGAGACCGGAAGGGTCAAAGCACGTATAGATCCCAGATGAAGATTAAATACATGAAGACATACTCCACAATACAAATATTAAAAGCGGAGCTTTCGGGTATATTGTAACACCCTTCGTCAGAGTGCTACAATATACCCGAAAGATCCGATTTTAATTTGTCCTGTAGAGTAAGCCCTCTTTGTATTATATGTATATCACCCAATCCACATCATGTCTTTTCGCTTCGCGGATCCCAGATGGGTCCCTGAACAGGTCGGAAAGGCGTTGAAAAGGTCAGAGGGGCCCCCTAGACGATCTGAAGGGACCTTGGGCCTTTCAACAGTAAGAATACAGTTGTCCAGGGAATCTCAAACTCAAAATTTTCGCGCCGCGGCGCAATATGCTTAAGAGTTCCACGTCTTGAGCTTAAAAAAATATTCCAAGTTGGTATAGCTGATTCCAAATTGGTGTCGCTGGTTCCAAAGTTGATATGGCAGTTCGCTAACTCCAGCTCCTAAAAGTTGGTATGGCCCATGCCATACCTGTCATACTGCATTTCCATCCTTATAACGTGCCTTTTCATCAGTTTTTTTTTTTTGGGGGGGGGGGGGGCTTTCAACGCTTGGGAAGGGGCCTTTCCACGCTCGGGAAGGGACCCTTTCGAGGCGCCCCTCCCCTGGACGAAATCCTGGCTACGTACCTGCCCATTATATTGTTGATAAACAGGAAGGGCTAATAATAAACCTAAGGCACAAATACCTGATGACCGAAAACCTAGATGCAATGTGTTTAAACAATGCCCTCCCTCCTCCAATTGACATGTGCTGTTATGACCACCATTCGGCGATGAGATGAATCTTGAACAGTGGCAACAAATGAGTATGTCTACCTGCGCACTGAGACTCTCGGGATTTTTTTCCACAGTACATGTTTGCTTTGGATGGTTCGGGACAGGCTTATTTTCTTTAGTCCGTTGGAGGGCGTCCGCTTTGCGAGCTATCTTGCCTGGGTGTCTGGTGGCCGGCCACATTCGAGGGCCACTTACCCGCGCTGTTTGCAGCTCTCTCGCGTGCCCTGTAAACCCCAGCCGTCCGTATCCAGGGCCAGGACGCTGCACTCTGAACGAAACCAACGGTGAACCTGTTTACTCGGTGGAGCGTGGGTAGTCCAGCCGGGCGCAGTGAGCCCGGTTAAAGGGATGTTGCCACCTCGCCGGCCAATATGGAGTTATTGGTGTGTATCGGTCGATTAAGCGTGTCCGATTTCACCTGCAAAATTTGGGTCCCGAAACTCCCCCCCCCCCCTTAAATAAATAAAAAATGCACCACTCATGTTTGGCACACATTCCTAAAATTGGAGTCGCCTCATCACTATTTAGAATCACTTCTTTGCGGACTATTATTTTCTTTTGAATATTGCAAACTCAACATCACCATTCCGTCAGTAGACTTTAAAATTAAAAAAACATGCAGTTAATTATATTTTCAACAACCTTTGCCTCTTCCATAATAAAACAGCAAGAATTGCTATGGATCGACTTTGGGACCGTAGGAGATTTGTGACCTATACCTTATAACACAGACAGACTTTTCAAGGTCAAGTCTCGGCGAATTCGGACGCTTCGGCTTTGGGCGGGCGCCAATTCCACAGCCAATCTGGATAAGAGCGGCCATCGTGAATCTAGTACTGAGCACAGCTGGGACCAACGTTTTGGAATGAGAAATAAATACAAAATGTTTTGCCGATACACTGTTTAAGGTGCTACAGGAGCAAGTTTGAGGTTGAGCATACATGATTGTTGATCCCCACCATTCATTTAAGCTGCTTTTGAGAAATCCTCCGGAAGTGGGAATATTCCTTTAAACAACATACAAATTCAAACAATGTCGGTATTGCACGAGCTGTACTGTTGTCGCCGTGCCGCTGAGCTCGCCGCCGAGCGGGCCGGGGTCGTCCGGGCGGGGCGGGGTCGTCCGAGCGGGGCGGGGTCGTCCGGGCGGGGCGGGGTCGTCCGGGCGGGGCGGGGTCGTCCGAGCGGGGCGGGGTCGTCTGGGCGGGCCGGGGTCGTCCGAGCGGGCCGGGGTCGTCCGGGCGGGGCGGGGTCGTCCGAGCGGGCCGGGGTCGTCCGGGCGGGGCGGGGTCGTCCGGGCGGGGCGGGGTCGTCCGAGCGGGGCGGGGTCGTCTGGGCGGGCCGGGGTCGTCCGAGCGGGCCGGGGTCGTCCGGGCGGGGCGGGGTCGTCCGAGCGGGGCGGGGTCGTCCGAGCGGGGCGGGGTCGTCTGGGCGGGCCGGGGTCGTCCGAGCGGGCCGGGGTCGTCCGGGCGGGGCGGGGTCGTCCGAGCGGGGCGGGGTCGTCCGAGCGGGGCGGGGTCGCCCGAGCGGGGCGGTCAGCGGTGTCGTCCGTCCGGTGAGGGTTATGCCGAGCCGTCTCTGGATCAGACTGGCTATTGATAGCCGTCTCTGGATCAGACTGGCTATTGATAGCCGTCTCTGGATCAGACTGGCTATTGATAGCCGTCTCTGGATCAGACTGGCTATTGATAGCCGTCTCTGGATCAGACTGGCTATTGATAGCCGTCTCTGGATCAGACTGGCTATTGATAGCCGTCTCTGGATCAGACTGGCTATTGATAGCCGTCTCTGGATCAGACTGGCTATTGATAGCCGTCTCTGGATCAGACTGGCTATTGATAGCCGTCTCTGGATCAGACTGGCTATTGATAGCCGTCTCTGGATCAGACTGGCTATTGATAGCCGTTTCTGGATCAGACTGGCTATTGATTCAACTTCCTTGGAACGATTCAATCATGATTCATTTTGAAATCTGAATAATTCAATCACCGTTCGATTCACGGATACAATTTTGAGAATTGATTCCTTCCGATTTAAAGAATCAAAACAAATATTTTAATCGATTCACGTTTGATTCAACATTTAAATATATGAGGTGAATTTATGTAAAATCAATACAAATGGAAACATGCATATATATGATCATTAAAACATTGTTACAGCAATAGTATTCCAGTATAAATGAATGTAGCCACTGGGTCTGCATGCATTTGCACAATTTTCCAGTGTACTTGAATCGTTAAATCTTTTGATTCAATCAGCCTTGATTTGATGCGGGTTTTGATTCAATCACGATTCATGAATCAAAAGAGCTGGTGGTGAATCAATTATGTTTTGATTCAAGCATTTGTATTACTGCAACTCTACGAATAGAGTCGAGGCAGCACGGGATCATTTCTCGCAATGCGGATAAGAGCTTCAAAAGAGCCTCTGTCGCCGCTGCCGCCGTCTGACAGCCGGCCCCGCCCGATAGCTGCCGCCGTCTGACAGCCGGCCCCGCCCGATAGCTGCCGCCGTCTGACAGCCCCGCCCGATAGCTGCCGCCGTCTGACAGCCCGATAGCTGCCGCCGTCTGACAGCCCGATAGCTGCCGCCGTCTGACAGCTGACGATAGCTGCCGCCGTCTGACAGCTGACGATAGCTGCCGCCGTCTGACAGCCCGATAGCTGCCGCCGTCTGACAGCCCGATAGCTGCCGCCGTCTGACAGCCCGATAGCTGCCGCCGTCTGACAGCTGACGATAGCTGCCGCCGTCTGACAGCCCGATAGCTGCCGCCGTCTGATATCCCGATAGCTGCCGCCGTCTGACAGCTGACGATAGCTGCCGCCGTCTGATATCCCTGATGCCAGTCTGCTCCGTTCAGCGGTACGCGGACTGCGGAGAAGCCGCGGCAGCCGGCCGGTTCAGCGGTACGGACTGCGGAGAAGCCGCGGCAGCCGGCCGGTTCAGCGGTACGGACTGCGGAGAAGCCGCGGCAGCCGGCCGGTTCAGCGGTACGGACTGCGGAGAAGCCGCGGCAGCCGGCCGGTTCAGCGGTACGGACTGCGGAGAAGCCGCGGCAGCCGGCCGGTTCAGCGGTACGGACTGCGGAGAAGCCGCGGCAGCCGGCCGGTTCAGCGGTACGGACTGCGGAGAAGCCGCGGCAGCCGGCCGGTTCAGCGGTACGGACTGCGGAGAAGCCGCGGCAGCCGGCCGGTTCAGCGGTACGGACTGCGGAGAAGCCGCGGCAGCCGGCCGGTTCAGCGGTACGGACTGCGGAGAAGCCGCGGCAGCCGGCCGGTTCAGCGGTACGGACTGCGGAGAAGCCGCGGCAGCCGGCCGGTTGGCGGGACAGTTGCAGTCCATCTCGGCCCTGCCCCCTCTGGTAACACTGGTGCAGGCCAGATCGGGCTGAGGCCCGGAACACCCTCCTGAGATCGGCCGCCATGAGTACCGGGCGGCCGGCGGCCGGCCTGTCATCTTACGGTCTGCCTGCCATCTTACGGTCTGTATGTCATCTGACGGCCAGTCTGTCATCTGACGGCCAGCATATGTCATCTGGCGGCCAGTGTATGTCATATGACGGCCGGCCTCTGTCATCTGACGGCTGGTCTCTGTCATCTGACGGCTGGCCCCTGTCATCTGACGGCTGGCCTCTGTCATCTGACGGCTGGGACCTGTCATATGACGGCCGGCCTCTGTCATCTGACGGCCAGTCTCTGTCATATGACGGCTGACCTGTCATCTGACGACCAGCCTCTGTCATCTGACGGCCAGTCTCTGTCATCTGACGGCTGGTCTCTGTCATCTGACCACCAGCCTATGTCATCTGACGACCAGTATGTCATCTGACGACTGGTCTCTGTCATCTGACCACCATCCTCTGTCATCTGACGGCCAGCCTCTGTCATCTGATGGCCGGCCTCTGTCATCTGACCACCAGCCTCTGTCATCTGACGGCTAGCATCTGCCATCTGACGGCCGACGGCCAGTCTGTCTATTTATTTATGTATTTATTTATTGCACAGAATGGGGTCAATACACACATAAAATGGTCTATTCTCAGACCTTCGTCAATAACATGGTCTCCGTATATCTATAAAAACCATTTGTAAAAAATTGTCCACACACATCCACAAAATACACACTATGTCATGACTAACCGCTAGGTTCGCCGAATCGCGTCTCGGATCTTGGTTTTGAACGACTGCTTTGATACCTTGGACAGTTGGACAGTCCATGAGAGATGACGTATGCATTATACATTTCCACTGCGCGGTACACGTAATTCCTGTTTACATGGTTGTTCTTCACACGAGGCATGTTCAGTTGGTCGGACTGCCGGGTATCGCGGCCAACCCGCTCACCAACGAGGAGCGCAGCACATGGGGTTTCCCGGTGGCGGGAATGATATGCATCAGACAAAGATCGAAGTATGAAACGAACTGATGTGCCAACAGACAGCCTAATTGATTCAGTACGTACGATATATGATCATATTTTCGTCGGCCCGAAATCGCCCTGGCAGCAAAGTTGAGGACTTTCTGCAATTTGGATATGTTTGAACGGTTCGCGCTGCCATACACTTGGACACAGTACCGTATATAGGAAAAGACCAAAGCATCGATGACCTTCGGTAACACGGATGGCGGAATAGCGTGTTTGGCATTAAGAATGACGATTAGGATGCCGACGCATTTATGTACGACTCGATCAATGTGACAGCCATATGACAGAGACGGGTCCATAACAACGCCGAGGTTCCTCACAGTCTCCGAACATTACAACATTTTGTCCATGAACATGATTGACGGAGGATCAATCTGGCTGAGCTGCCGACTATCACCACACAGCAACATCTCCGTTTTACCGGCATTTACCATCATCCCATGCTGCAAAAACCACGTACACGCCACGTCAAGCACAGACTCGAGTGACTGTTGCATCTCAGCTAGTCCGTTACGAGGCCCTGTCATCCGACGGCTGGCATCTGTCATCTGACGGTCAGCCTCAGTAATCTGACGGTCAGCCTCAGTCATCTGACGGTCAGCCTCAGTCATCTGACGGCTGGCCTTTGTCATCTGATGGCCGGCCTCTGTCATCTGACGACCGGCCTCTGTCATCCGACGACCGGCCTCTGTCATCTGACGGCTGGCCCCTGTCATCTGACGGCTGACCTCTGTCATCTGACGGCCATTCTCTGTCATCCGACGGCTGGACTCTGTCATATGACGGCTGGAACATGTCATATGACGGCTGGCCTCTGTCATATGACGGCCAGTCTCTGTCATCTGACGGCTGGCCTCTGTCATATGACGGCTTGAACCTGTCATATGACGGCCGGCCTCTGTCATCTGACGGCTGGCCTATGTCATATGACGGCCGGCCTCTGTCATCTGACGGCTGCCATCTGCCATCTGACTGGCAGTTTGTCATCTAGCCGGGCAGTAATGAATCTACTGTGGCTTGATGTGTGATCAGGCTGAGGTTGGCTCGCTCTGGTGGCAGAAGGTGTGGTTGGTCGATCCCATCAGCATTGCATCGTTGAGCATGCATGCTTGCACGATACCGGGAAAACAGATCAAGACTTCATAAAAAATGTCGCACTGGATCTCGTCCCGTGCAATGATATGCGTGTTGAGTTCGGAAGTCGGAATTGAAATGTCACGTTTGCTAAATTTGCTGTTTGATAAGCGAGAGTGTTGGCCTACAATTGGCTATGGTTTGCACTGTCTGGGCGTGCTGAACCTTCCTTTCCGGCCTGGCTGCTTGAGCTCTGCGGACTTTGCCGGGCGCCGGTCTGACTGCGGCTGACTCTCTGTGAGAAGATGGTATCGGCTTAATTCCGCCGCCCCACACGCGTCTGTGGCTGGCCGAAGACTGCCAATACCGGCATGCACGACTTGGCTGAGCCGGTTCATAGTGGTCGTAGCGTGGTGATCCACGCTGTGATAGGTCTCTCGCTCTCGCTCTCGCTCTCGCTCTCGCTCTCGCTCTCGCTCTCGCTCTCGCTCTCTCGCTCTCCCTCTCTCGCTCTCTCGCTCTCTCGCTCTCTCGCTCTCTCGCTCTCTCGCTCTCTCGCTCTCTCGCTCTCTCGCTCTCTCGCTCTCTCGCTCTC
>JAXIVJ010001447.1:7500-10000 GCA_036785665.1 Chirona hameri | reverse complement strand
CAGGACAGACAGACACAACAGACAGACAGACAGACAGACAACAGACAGACAGACAGACAGACAGACAACAGACAACAGACAGACAGACACAGACTGACAGAAGACACAGACAGACAGAGCAGACACATACAGGCAGACACATACAGCAACATACTTCAGGATACATACAGCAGACATACATACAGACATACAAATAGACATACATTCAGACAACTACATACAGACATACATAGCAGACATACATACAGACATACTTACAGACATACATACAGACATACATATCAGACATACATACAGACATACTGACACAGACACAGACACAGACACAGACACGACAAGACACTGAACATCAGAATACAATAACATGTAACTGACTATTAACAGTACTCAAGAACATAGACACTGATACAGTATGTATATGACAGTACTAGTATATGTATACAGTACAGACTGACAGATGACAGACAGACAACAGTAACAGAAGTCTGACAGACAGTCTTATTCAGACATACAACTAAACTACTGTCACAATGACACACAGACACACATACTACATTATCACTTATACAGAAATCCTACTAATACAACTATAATATCAACTGTACAAAGACATACAAGACGAATACTAATACTATTAACTATTATAAATATAACATATACTATATATATTAAACAATATATCTATACATAGTATATATTATATACACATTATCACATAAATCAGTACTATCATATATATGTATATAAGTAAATAGACTGTATATACTGTACATATACATGTAAGATGATAGTATATATTAATTATGTAATATAAGTATTATACTACAGTATAGTATAGTATGTATCAGTATGTAAATATGAGATATACTTATGATTAGTAGTATTATTATATATGAATGTATATAGATTATTATATGTATATGTATTATATTATTATATGTATTATTGTATTATGTATAGTATAGTATGTATAGTATATATGTATATTATGTATATTAAGTATATTATGTATATATTAAGTCAGATGTAGAATATAATGAAATAGTATGTATATATGATTATGTTTATATGATGGTATTTATATTATTATATGTATTAAGTATTAGTAATATAGGTATATTATATGTTATATGTATTATATTATTTGTATGGATATTATTATTTTATTTGTATGTATGTATGTATATTATGTATATGTATGTATTAGTATAGTATTAAGTATTATAGTATGTATAGTATTATATGTATTAGGTATATGTATGTATGTATATGTATTAGTATTATTAGTATGTATATTATTATTAGTATATGTATTATGTATTGTATATTATGTAGTTATGTATATGTATATTATGTATGTTATATATGTAGTTAGTGTAGGGTGATTTTGATAAGAGTGATTGATAAATTTGGTGTGGGATGATTTTGGAGAGGGGGTAGGGGGAGTAATGTAGATGGGGAGAGGATTATTATTATTAGTTGTTTTTGAGAGTGATAGAGTGTTGGGGAAGTTAGATTATAGGAGTGAGGGGTGAGAGTTTAGTTGGGGAGGGATGTGTGTAAGGTGTGGGAGTTTGTGTAGAGGGAGGAGTGGAGTGTAGAGTGAGGGAGGGGAGGAGAGGGAGGGAGGAGGAGGGGAGGTGGAGGGAGGTGGAGGTGAGGGTAGGAGGTGATGAGGAGGAGGGAGTGGGAGGGAGTGAGGAGGAGGTGGAGGGAGGGGAGGTAGGGAGGAAGTAGGATGGTGGTGAGGTGAGGGGAGGAGGTAGGTGGAGGGGTTGGAGGGGAGGGTGAGGGAGGGGAGGAGGGGAGGAGGGGTAGGGTAGGAGGGGAGGGAGTGGGGAGGAGTGGGAGGAGGGAGGGGGAGGGGAGGGAGGGGTGAGGAGGGGAGGTGGGAGGTGGATGGGAGGGAGGAGGGGAGGAGGGTGGAGGAGGTGAGGGAGGGAGGAGGGAGGTGAGGAGGTGGAGGGAGGTTGAGGGGAGTAGGTTGGAGGGAGGAGGGAGGGAGGGTGGGAGGGTGAGGAGGTGGGAGGTGAGGGAGGGGTAGGGAGGGGAGGGGAGAGGGAGGTGGGAGGGAGGGGAGGGAGGGAGGAGGGGAGGAGGGGAGTAGGAGGGATGGGTGGAGGGAGGGTGTTGAGGGGGTGGGAGTGGGGTGGGTGGGTGTTGGGGGTGGTGGGTGGGTGGGGTTGGGGGGTGGGGTGGGGGTTGGGTGTGGGTGGGGTGGGGGGTTGGGGGTGGGTGGGTGTGGGGTTGGGGTGGGGGGTGTGTGGTGTGGGTGTGGGGTTGGTGGGGGGTGGGGGTTGGGTGGTGTGTGGGTGGGGTGGGTGAGGGGGTGAGGGAGGGGGAGGGTGAGGGAGGGAGGAGGAGGAGGAGGAGAGTGAGGAGGAGGGAGGAGGGAGGAGGGAGGAGGAGGGAGGAGGAGGATGGAGGAGGAGGGAGGGAGGGAGGAGGGGAGGGGAGGGGAGGGGAGGGGAGGGGAGGGGAGGGGGAGGGAGGGTAGGGT